>WJFB01000310.1:0-73388 GCA_009870185.1 Pygmarrhopalites habei | reverse complement strand
TTAAAATGTTACTTTAACACACACGAGAGAGTGGAACAGCTGAGAGAGACAAAATGCGAAAACTTGCATTTTCTGCCGCTACCTGTTTTGCGCCACATAATTGCATTCCCTATAAGTAAGTTAAGTAAATTATTGTTGTTGTTGTTGTTCAGTCAAAAAATCCAACGGGGGAGATTTTGACCCAACAAAATATTATTCTATTTTTGATCACTTTCAAATTACCTTGAATTTGTATTATTTTCTATGTAGTATGTATTTTTTTAAACCGTTATAATATTAAGGTGCTTTTCAAATTTTTAAATAACTGTGAACTTTAACTTTCCTCCTTTCTCTACCCAGTTCAATCGTCCCCCAATCCTAGACATTCTTTTTCTGCTGTCAAAATTGCACAATCACTTTGTTTCTTTTCTCCCTCATTTAACATTCTTTTTTCCCAGGATTTCCAGCGTTCGTCTTTATGTCAAATTTCAATACAATTTTTTGTGGCATTTTGTAGAAAAACACATACACCACACACTCAACTACTTTTACAATATATCTGTATAGCCCTCTACACGACGTGTGTGTGTGTCCTCCACTCTCTTTTGACAATGGGGACAGTTGCTCTTTAAGAAAATTGACGATTTATTCACCCACCTCCTCCCCACCCCTTCTTTTCCACCAAGAAATAGAAAGAGGAGAACCTGTATTATTGAGACCTCTTGACTTTTGAACAAGTGTTTACATTTAGAGTCGGTTATTCACAAAAAAGGAAGAAAAGAGAAGCAGTTTTTGGAGTGACTGAGGGTGTGTGTTGTGTATGCCTGCTTAAAGGTTTGGAACGACGATTGCATGCAATTTGAATATTTCATGTTTTTTTTTCTTTCTTCTTGTGCACTTTTTTTTGAGCCTGAAAATTTTCAGAAGGAGAGAGAAAGGGAAAGGGCGGTTTGCGAGGGAAAGCCGTGATATATAAGTGAACAATCCTTTTCTCCACACACACACACACGCTTTCTTGCTCTATTGACTGTAATAGAAAAAGTTGAATATGAAAAACGGAGATACTCTCGAGTCTCTTTACTCCATTTTTACTTTCTCTGCTTTTACTTTCCCCATTATTTGTGTGTGGGGTGTGATGGACGAGAGTTTGACACACACGGCGCGGCGGAATAGAAATTGCATAAAATATCAACTGCAACTTTATACAGCTATTGGAATTGTGTGACACTCATTTGTTACACTGCATTAGGGGAGGGAGGGGTGACGTGTGACTGTGTCAAAACTCCTTTCTCCTCCTCCATCTCCTTTTTAGATTCTCCAGAGCAATACTCACACACACACACATAACAGCCGCCGCCTTGGATTCATACAAAAAGATAGAAACAAGAATATATTTTTTACTCCATATCTCATCCATTTACTCTCTCTCTCTTGTAGTTGTACTTTACCATTTCATTTCATGCCCATTGCTCCTACCGACACACAATTTTTCTCTAAAACCCTTTCTCTCCACCCTCATCCATAAAACAAATGTCAGTCACACTCTACACACACACACGGAGGAGAAAAGGAGAGTGCGACGTTGCACCTCGTCATCCTCTTCTTTTTTTGTTTTGTCTACATGTGGATAAGAATTGTAGTAAGTACGTTTGCTATGGGGGAAAGTTAAAGCTTTCTCTTTTTCTCCTCGGAGTTTAGAATTCTCAGTGAAGGATCACCACTCCATTCTCTTTGATCGTACAAAATACACATTAATGTGGAATTCATGTTTCGTAAGCACATGTCATTGTATGTACTGTAGTACCATAGGATAATAATATTACTTAATTGTACTAATTATTTAAGTAAAAGTCTCTTTCGTCCATGACGTACGACTCCCCTCTCGACCTTGTTTTCGTTTTCGTCTACAACGTAAATTTATTGAGTAAAAAATTATAAACAAAGGTTTTTTCCTTACATAATGTATAATATAATATGATATAATATTGTATACTCATAATAATCTATTTAAAATAATGTACGTGACACTCATACACAATTTACAATTTAATTCGAAAACAGTTCACACAACATCAAATGTATATAATCAGTATCATGTTAATGTAGGCCAGTGCAATTTGTTGACACTCAATTTTGTTTTTTAATTACCAATTTTTAATTCCACTGTTCGTTCGTATTTCTATAAAGATTTTCACAGGGTTTGGTCAGCAAGGAATATGATTTTTGAAAAAAAGAGACAGTACTCAATTCGACAGATGAAGCGAGGATGGGAGAAAGAGAGAGAAAGTGTGTGGATTGTGGAGAAAGTACAAGTAAGTCCCCATAAGCGATTCGCTTATACTCAAATTTTTGTCCCTTGAACCGACTTTTTCAATTAAAAATAATTAATTACTTATTAGCCAAATTAGTAATTGGATACTGTGAATTTGGTACGGTCTTTCAAAAATCCCAAAATTGTGAATAAGCTCATAAAATTGGAAAAAATTGAACACAGTTTCCTAGTTTCCCTCCTCCAACGTACACGTTCACTTTTCTGTTCAAAATCAATTCACGAAACCTATGCAAAGGTCAAAGAAAGTTGTGTGCATTTTTCCTAACTTTTTTTGTCACGACCATTTTGGATTCCCCCCAAGTATCGAGAGGAAGAGTCCTGACAAACAAAGTTTGACAAAGTTATTAGTTGTGCGAACCCTGGCGAGACTAAAAGATGTTAGTAAAAGTAGTGTGTGTGTGTGTGTGTGTGTGTGTACGTACTAGTGGTACACACTTCTATTTGGATGATTAACTGGAGTTCATATTGAGTATTTGTGAGCGTGTGTTGTTGTTGTTGGCCCTTGTAAATACATGAAGAGCCAAAGAGAGAGAGAGAGAGAAAGAAAAGGAGAGAGGAATGTCTAATATTCGCACATAATGAAGGCTGAGAGGTGGTATGAAAAATGTGAGTTGACGATGGTGCAACAACTGACGTGCAACATGTCTTTCTCTCCCCCCTTCCCTTCCATTCATTTAGACTGGAGCATGGGGGAAAGGTAAGCGCTGCACACATACAGACACTGTATTTTTACAAACTCTAGTAGAAAGGTAGAAAGATGGTTGGCTCTCATCCATTTCTCTTCCAACTTTTCGATTCATTTTTCATTCCTTGTCAAGTCCTGTAGAGGAACATACATTACAGTACCAGACACACACACACACACACACACACACACAGAGAAGACGAACGGACCTTCTGTTTACAACATGTATTGCCATGTAAGTCAAAGCAGCGAGGAATGAGAATAGGAATTTTCCCCTCTTTTCTCTTCCACTCTCATCCCTATAATAAATGTCATGAATTTTACTTATACTCACACACACACACACAGTCACTCAAGGGTGTAGCTTTATCTGGTGAACAGAGCAGTCGATTCAAAAAAACTGAAGCCATCACCCAGGATGTATATCATGTTCATGTAATTCATCCACACAGTCACTACATCGGCAGGTATTCTGGTAATGAAAGTTGGCACGGATATAAATCAAAAAAATTATTTTCGCTCACTTTCTCTCTCTCTCCTCCTTTCTCCTTTCCTGTACTACTCGAATTGTGTGTGTCTGGACAAGCCCATACTCCGCCCTCGTTTGTCCTCACTCATTCCTCTTCCTCTTTTCTTCCTTGCAAGTTGGGTGCAAGTTGAAAAATATCATAAATAAAAAATATGAACAAAATACCGTGCCGGATCTTCATAAAATGCACATTACTTTGTCCCTCCCTTTCTCAAACTGACTCTCTCCCTCTCCCCTTTATATACTTTTATTTAATATAGTCGTAGTCTCGTTGAATATTTTTTTACAAGCTATGATATATATGTATTGTATAGTATTGTATACGGAAGTAGTGCCATATGATATGAATAACCCTTTGCCCTCTTTCACCCTCTCCTCTTTTCTCCAATTCGTCAATATTCATTCCGGGTTTTGCTCTCTCTCTCTCTTGGAATCTGAAAAGCATGTCGTGTGTGTGGTTCATTTCATTTTTTATTCATTTTTCTCAATTTAAATTCCATGCAAGAGTATTTTTAAAATAAATTCATACAATTCTTGGAATCCATATTTTCGTCATACAATATTCTCCTCCACAATTTTGTACATTCTCACGATTCACCCAATTGGAAATGATGATGAGAACAGAGAAATGCTTTCACTTACTTTCACTTTCCCAATAGTTTCACATTGTACAATATACACAACCAGAAGAAGAGCAGAGTGAGAGAAAGTGGGTGGGAGGACAATGGGCTTTCAATGCCAATGATTCAAAGTGCATGGTTCTAATAATAGTATCAACTACAATTTTAATTAGTACAATTTATGGAGATGGTATGTATTGATTTGCATGAGTGTGCTACTTAATTGTTGTCAATTATTTTTGACATTATCAATTGTGAATATTTTAAAATTATACAACTCTTCTCTTTCTTCTCGTGTTGACTATTTTGATTACTTTGAGTTTTTTAAAATTGTAATTTCTGACAGTATTGGTGAATATTTTTTTGCATATACCGTGAAAGTGGTTATTAGTTAGTAGTAGAGATTACATTTTAGTAGTAAGTAGTATTTTGTATGTACAATTGGATTTGGGTGTGACTTGTCTTTAATTTGCCCGCAAAGTATGTCAAAGTTTTTTTCTTCTTGATTTGTATGATGTAAGAGTACTTAAACCATGTAGTACTTTCGTTCATTTTTTTGCACATCATGTAAATACAATGATCTTAAACCTATTTAAATATATATGTATGTATGTATGTTTTTTTTGTTAATTGTGAGTAAATTAACTTGAGATATATTTTTTCTCTACTGTATATGTATACATTATATAACAGTAGTTATATTAATCTAGAGCGCGATAACATTTTGGAGAATTTGTATATATGTAAGTATTATGTATTTATAGTAATATATATATTTTTGCCCGTTTTCCTTTTCACGTGTGATGCACTGTATTTTTGTTTTAAAATATTTTTTTTTGTAAATTCCGCAGTCATCCCCGAAACATTTTTTCACTCTTCAACTGTCCTTTAAAACTTCTCAAAATTCCTTTCATAAATATTTTCATAATTCAAAACGCTCAGTAATAAATCGTAACTTAAAAGATATATTTATTTATATGTACTTATTATTCATATTATTTGTAGTATGTAGTAGCATTGTAGCATTTTTTAAGCACATGCATTCGTCATTTTGTCATGTACTTTCTCCGCGTCCTCCTCCTCCAAGAGTTTTACTAATTTTATGCTGAGAGTAAAGACTTTTGTGTGTGCTTTGGTGGTTGTGGTGTGAGGGAGAAAGTGTGTGTCACGTGTTGGTTGGTTGACACGGTCCATTCCCCAACACAAAAATCCCACACTCAAAAGAATTCAGCATTTTAGAGAGAGGAAAAGAAAAATTGAGAGGATAGAGTAAAAGTGGCTCATGTTATTTTTTCGTAAATCGACGCGTTGAGACACACGAGAATGAAGAGATGAGGATGACAACGACAGTGATAACAAGGGATGTGCGGGAGGAGGCCTTTCTTTTTTATATGGTTTGTAGCAACGCCTCTCTCATGTCCTGTAACCCCTTTTACTCGTCCGGATTCTGTTTGGACAGTGCCAGGAGGATCATGGTCAACTCTTTCTTGTTGATTTTTCCATCCCGGTTAAAGTCGCATCCTCGGAGGATTGTCTCCTCAAAATCCGCCAAGTCTTGTGCGTCGTAGTCCTACAAGAGAGACAAAGAGAAGACAAAGAGGCGGTTGTAAATATTCATCTGTACTCAAGATATTTCTCAATTTATTCCAGTCACTTTCCTTTGATTCCTATATTCCTAGTTACAGTACTCTCGTGGGGGAGGGAATGAAGACAAGGAAGAGGGAAGGAGAAAGTCCTCACCCACAACTAATACTGTAACCTCTTCCGTGCTCCTTTATCCTCCTCTTTTGTACTATGTAAAAATCGATCAAATCTCGGAGGTATTGTTTAGTTCCGAAAAAACGGACCAAACTCATTGTACAAAAGAAGGGAAGGAAGTCACAACAATTGAACCATGAAAATTCTTTGCCAATTATTAATTATACAGAAATATAGCTTTCTTCAAGTATTTTTAATACTATGCCGGTTATTTGACTTGGAAAAATTTGTCTTGGTTGATGTGGTCAATTTTTGTAGGATATATCTAGAAATTAAAATAATTTTTAATAAATGAGACAAACCTTCTTGGCGAGTTCCAGCAAATCTTTCAGGAATCCTCGAAGTTCTTCATTTTCTATCGTCCCATTGTTATCCTATTTGAAAAAATAAAAAGAAAGGTAATGCACATTGTCCAATTTTTTATAAATTGTGTAGATCAAGGACAGGCTAAAAATGTTGATGAAAGCTGTGCACCATTTTTTCTTTAATTACTATAATGCCGGGTGTGTGTGTGTGTGTCATGGTGTGTGTGTAATGAGGACAATCATGTTATTAATAATAGAGGTACATAGTATTATAGAATGGGTAGGACAGTGACGGGGTTGCAAAATGTTGAGGATTAAAATGCTTTTGTGTTAATATATGGGATGTGATGTACATAGTGGAATGAGGAAGGGTAAAATTTAATGATTAATGACACACACACACACACACACAGGAGACAGGACAGACACAAGTTGTTGTTGTTGGACAGGTAGTACAGGTTTTCAAACCTATGAATTATAATGGTGGATTTTGAAGGCATTGAAATTGTGTATATCTGTATCTGTTCGGTGTGTACATATATTGCTATTGTGTACATATTGTATACATATTTTTAATATATAACGTATATTTTGTATACCCTGTCATACAGCGCAAAGACTCGCTCGATGTCGTCCTTTGTCAATTTTGTGGCTCCCTAAATATGACATCAAATAGATTATTGATTAATCGATTATTGTTATGTTTGGGCCCATGGAGGGAAAGTTTTGGAGTGAGAGCAAATAAAAACAACTTTGCATTTTAGTTATGATAGAGAAGAAGAAGAAGAAGAATTAAGAATAAGAGAAGAGAAACCGACATATCACGGTCGCTAGTATTAAGAATAGTAAAATTTATTTACAACACTTTCTAACTAATGATAATAGTACGGATGAGCGGCAGTATAGCAGAAGTATAGCAGCAGAAATTTTGATTTTCATCCAACTACAAAATAATTGGAAGCAAAATTAAAACAATACAATATAATATAATATAAATAGTTAATTTTCTACTTTCAGTCATATCACACCAGGTACTTTAACTGGACACACTGAGAATGTCACTACAACCCAGTCAACTTTCACTTACTTTCTTTTAAAGAAACACGCTTAGTTAGCAAATTATGTACAGCGATAGCAAAAATAAATAACATGGTATCGTAGAGAATAGAAGAATATCAAAAGTATGTAACTAATAATTATGTTATTGGATTTTGTTTGTCTGTCTTAGACTTACATTGGAAGGGAATTGAATAAATGGGATTTTCCCAAATTTTCTCTACCCAGTCAATACTTTATGTAGTATCTTTTGAGAGGGAAATGGAGTGATGGAATGAAGCAGGGAAAGTTAGATGCTGTTATTATTTCTCTGTGTATGACATACGCTTGTGATGGAGTTGATCAAATCCAGGATGTTGTGTTGTGTTAATAATATTACAAGATACCCTGTACACATAATTTTTGGATGATGCTTTCTAAACACATCCAGTGTAGTAGAATTACAGAATTCAAAATTGTGCTTTCTCCCCATCCCACTGTCTACATGTACATAAGTCCCTGTTTGTAATTATCGACTCCTCCTCCACAGACACTGGAGACTCATAACAATTTCCATTTAATTAAAAAATTAAATTAAATCCAATGCGAGAGTGTATGCGTCCTGTTTCATTCCCGTTGGGTTGAGAGGGATTGGATTGTGCAAGAGAGTTCAGAGAGAGGCAGGCATGGAGAAAGGTGTTTTTTTAATTTCAATAAAAACAAAGAGCGAAAAGTGTGTACAGTCTTCAACACATTCAGTTTTGTATAGTAAATATAAGGGAGAAAAAAAGGGAGGTAGACAAGCAAAAAGTCATAAAGAGGTGAGACAATCAGGCTAAATTTTAGTGTGGCCAAAATTAGGGGAAAGTTGCTGAATTTTTGTGGATCCTCTTTTCTTTCTCTCATTATTTTCTCAAATGTCTTTCCCACCGATTCAAGGCTACAATGAAATCCGGATACAAAATAGAAGAAATAGTGAAAGTATCATCATCACTTTCTCCTTTCTATTCAAATGAATGACAAGGAGAAGCCCGATTCTTGTATTATACTAACTCCCAGTTTAATGAAGCAGAAGAAGTGAGGAGGGACGGGGAGAAAGAAAAAGATTTGGAGTAATGGAGAGACACTCACACAATTTGTACAGTTATCGTTTAAATAATCATTGAGAAGATGGGTTCCCTCATCCTCCCATCTTTCGCAGTGTTGCTCCCAAATACAGGGCAATCTTGTCTCTCGACAAACCAACCATGATAATAATTTGGAACTGTGAGAAAATTGTCCGGAAAGAAAGTGAAATTGTGGTAGGGGTTTTTTTCTCTCATTTTACAATCTGCTACAACTTTCTCCACACTAACCGAAAGAGAAGGACAAAGAGAGAGAGAGAAGGCTTTTAGTGTAATGTGAGAAAAGAAGAAATTTTGAGGGAGTATCAAAATGAACTGTGGTTTTCGTAATGGGAAGGAATAAGCTAATTTTTATAGCCACAATGCAGTGGTGAAATTAATTACAAAGGGAATAGTCAGTGGCGGCGGAGTAATTAGAGAGAATTTTCAGAATTCCTCCTCTCTCTTTTCATTAGAAAATGTTCAATTAAAAAAAAGAAGGGATGTAATCACCGCCCAAATTCCACCTAAATCACTTGCTTTCTCCCACACCTAACACAGCCTCAGCCAAGCTCAATTCACCTTAAACACTTTGAGAGAGAGAGAAAGAGAGGAAAAATGAAAGGAGCTTCCAAAATCGCCACTATAATATTAAAGAACTTTCTCCTCTGACTTTCTCTTCTCACACTAAAGGAAAGTTCTAGATAGAAGAGAGAGGTTCATGTAGCTTGGAACATGGCGTATCATGATGGGCTTTGAAAAAAGAGGAGGATGAGGAGATTCTGCTAAAGGTAGTGCGTTTAATATTAGTGTGTAAAATAGCTTAGCAAATACTTCATAAAAGATAAAGGGCTGTTACGCCACTCCCTCCCCCTCTCTCCTTTCCCCATGAATACAAACTGTAAAAGACTACATAAGTAGCACGTATGAGAGTGAAAGAGAGAGAAAGTGAGAGGAGGAAAAATTGAAGAGCCACCATCTCTCTCTCTCTCTCTTGCTGCATGATACCAAGATAAAATGGTTTCTAAATGAATTAACTAGTCGCGAAGCCACGGAGAGTGTATCATGGATATTTCCTTACGTCCTCCTCCTTCTCCTCATAATATTCATTTTCCCTCTGCTTTTTTGTAATATAGAAAATGTAACAATTTTTCACAAAGAGAGAGCGAGAGAGAGAGAGAGGCTAAAAAAACCCCCGTACACAAACACTCTCATACTCCGTGTATGGAGGAGAAAATGTAAAGTACATGGGTGAAAGTCAATGATTTGAATGCAAAGAGCATCCTACAGTTAGGCTCTTTGTGGCCATTTTGGGTGTCAAAGCGTTGAAGTGAAATGTGCCATAATTTTTCTCTCTTCCACCCCACCATTCAGTTGGAATGGTGAGAGACTAAGAATTCTCAAGGGAGACTGAAGAAATAGGCCACACACACACACTTTCACTTCTCCGGCACTTCGCAATTCAAAAATTACTCATGAATTTTCACAGGTGGAAGAAGCGTGTGTGTGTGTGTCTTATCTAAGTATCTACACATCCATGTACTACAGTGTAAATGTAGTATAGATGAATGAAGGGAGAATGAGAACATTCTTTCCCCCTTTCTCCATTGGAAAGAGGAACCTTTTATCATGAGATTTCCAATAAAAGCCTCAACTTCCAAAAATGTACGATACGACATGCTCATTTTCATAATATCTAACCGCCACACACACACATCCTCCCTCTCTCCCCTTCACCTCCTGCTGTAGTTTTGGCTCCAACCTCCCGCACTCCTAATGTTAAATTCATTAAAGTTATGCAACATCGTGCAAATCCTACATGACCTTTTTAAGCTTTCTCCATGATACCAAAGTCAAGCCACGTACTAGTACTTTCTCTATCTCTCCTCCTCCTCCTCTCTCACTTGTCCGTAAAGATAAAATAAAACAATCATATTCAAGCTCACAAATCTCAACACACACACACTACACACACAATCCCTCCTAGAGAGTGAGAGAGAGAAATGGAGAAGCTGATAAAGTTTCAAGGGAGAAAATCCACAGGGAAGTTTATCCTCATTTATTTCACAAGTGAGTCTTTGCTGAAATAGAGAGGGAGGACTGTAAATCCATAATATTTACTCATTGACTTTACACAGCACTAACCATCAACCCATCAAATAATTATACAAACAAAGTGGAGGGTGTTGGGATGTGGGACTTTCTCTTTCTGTGTGTGTGTGTGTTCATGTCTTTGAGGATGTGATGAATTGCTGTTGGTCTTTTTGAAACAGTTTCAATATATTTGCCAGCATGTGTTGTAACACACACACACAAATGCCAGGTTTGACTGGTATGTGTGTGTGGTGGGAGTGGAGTTTTCCCTTCCCCTTCTTTCCATTTTGATTCCTCTTCATACATTGTACAGCGCATTTTGTACCATTTTCCATGTCTATCCAACCTTGATTTTCCAATTTACACATTCACAAAATTTGTAGCCCAACCCACAAAGTCAATAAGAATAGCATTCAAAAAGAAAATAAAGGCGGTTTGAACAATTTTCCCTTCCTTTTTCTCTTTCCCTCTCCCTCTTCCCCTAGTCTCTTTTTTCAGTCCTTTGTTCGCCAGTCCTTCTCAAACCTTCCTCTTCTCTTCAACATGGCTATGGTTGAGTGAGAGAGCAAGGAAATGAGCACACAGGGAGAAAGGCACACACACACAAAACAACGACACACGTGATTATATGGAAATTTTAGCTGCATTTTCCATCCCGCTCTCTTTAATCCCATGTCTTGAACTCTGCCTGTTGTTGTTCCTGCTCCTACTTTCTCCCCTCACTTTCCATTGCTCAACTTTCTCTGAAAATCCCAGTGGCGCAGTCCTTGCATCATCATCATCATCCACACAACACACACACTCATAATGTACAGAAGGGACCGCAGTAGAGTATTGAGCGAAAATTCTGTGTGTGATTGCATCAACATGCCGTGCAATCCCAGATCCCTCAAAAAGATGTGACCTACTAGCCTCCACTTTGTTTTATCATGAACGTCGGCGGCGTCGGTGGACATTCGTCCATTTCCTCCTCCACCTCCAGTCTTCGATGCAATGAGCCCAGAAAATGAGGAAAATGTTGAATTACCCTCATACACATGGATGAAATAGTGTGTGTGTATGTGTGTGTGTAGTGTGGACCTACAAAAATATGAAACTCCAACATGTTGTTTAGTTCCTCCTGATGTACTTAGCACACTCCACCGTTTACACAACAGCAACTCGATTTTCAAATTGCATTTCTTGCAGGAAAAAAACGCATGCGATTTTTACCCTACTTTTCTCTCCCACACAACACTAGTGTGTATCAAGTGTAGTACCCCTATCCTTATATACATGTATACATACTGTCTGTATATATGACATGGAAGTACCTCACTTTGAACCAGACAATTAGACCTGATTGCATGCGCCACTCTTTCCATCCGTAATTACTGTCCACTCCACCCACGTGAGTAGACGGACGGACACGAGAGAGAGAGAGAGAAAGTAAATGGGTATTTGTTGTCTCCATCATTAAAAAGTGCATGGAATATATCGGTCAGCAAATGGAACGTTTGGACGTCTCTACTTTCCGCTAAAGTTCACACACACACACAAGTACGAGGCTTAATATTTGTGCAAAATTGTCCCGAATTTCTCAAGCCCTTTACCTTCTACAGTATCTTTAATTGAGGAATTGTGAGAGTGAAAGCGGGTGAGAGCGAAAAGGGCAAGGACAATTAAAATGAAGGGAAGAAAAAATTTCGAATGGCAAATATTCTAATATTTTTTAATTCCTTCCGCCCCCACCACAAACTCTTTTAACTAATGTGCTTCATATCAAGATTTTTCTGCTAGACTCATTTAACTTTGCCCTTTTTCTTGTGACTGGAGAGAAAAATTATGTAGTCAAGAATGTGAGGAATTTAGACAAATTTATTCTCCGAGTATAAATCCTCGCTCAACACCCTCCACACTCCACTCCACAGACTAACTTTCTCCCGCTCTGGTATTTATCGCCCTCCCATTACAAATTGACATTTAAATGTAGGGTTGGCGTGACGAGTTGATTACTGTATAAAATAATCTGCGTCGATTAAACAACAGTCTCTCTTTCGTTTCCTCTCCAACTTGTCAAGATCTCCCCTCCTCTCCACAGAACTAGCCACCTTTTCCCTCTTTTTCCTATTTAGTGTTGTGTGTACTCGCCCTAATCCGACAGTATATTTTGTGTGTGTAGTATACGAGGGTAATAAAAAATGGGGAAAGAGTCGAACTCACAGAGAGAGAGAGAGTCAGACTTTAGTTTTAGGACCTCAAGAGGGAATGTAAAAAAAAGTTAATTGTTATTGGAGCTATTACACAGGATTATTCAGGGATGTTGTTAACACGAGAGCTTCATTAAAACTTGTGAATGTGAAGGGGTGCCTTGTTAGAGTTAAAGAGGGAGAGTTGATGTGGGTGAGTGGGTGGGTTACAAACGAAAACGAGAACTGTGTGCTCAAATTTGAGTCTTTTATTATTTTATATCCTTTTTGCCATCTGAATCAAAAATAAGAGAACAGAAATAGAAAACAATAGAAGAGAGAGAGAGGCCAAAGAGGAAGCTGTGTATTTGTGTGTACACTTATGTAACAACAACAAATATAATACAGGGTCTGCAGACCCTGTAGAACCGTAGTCATTCAGGATAAATCCTGAAGGAAGATCCCCTGGGAGAATATAGTAAATTGTTCTTAAATCAGTTACTAAAAGTTATATCTCCAATTTTAAAGACTCATTAAATCCCATTTTGGAGGTACTTGACCGCTGACCGAGGGATCTGAAAGGACCGGAGGACAAGGGGGATTGAATACGGTAGGATAGAAAGCGTATAAAATCCAAAAGGAAATGGGACTGACTGGACTACAACTACAGTTCCCTAAACAAACGATGGGAAGTCTCATAATAAATTCGAGACCATAAAGAGAAAGCGAGAGAGAGAGAGAGGGAGAAAGTATAATCTAACAGAATTTAGTGTGTGGACCCACTTGAAAAACTTTTCCCAGACATACTCCCCCCTTTCCCTTCCTTTCTTTTTTTCTACTCATTCCCAAGGGCAAGTGGCACTTATGCATTTTTCATCCAATTTTTCCCCTTCCTATATAATATGAACAAGTATTTTGCACACAAGTAGTAGTAGTCCTAGAGTGATTCTTTTACTTTCTCCCAACTTGTATTTTTCATCTGTCATAATACAGTACGAATGATATAGGGAAAAAATGTACATCTTTTATTCATCAAAATGAATATAAAAAAACACAGCTGAATTTCTCTATTTTCTGATACGCTATACCGTAATACAAAATTGAACTACAATTACACACACGCATACAGAATCTCCTGGTTTCCGCATACACACCATCACCAGACTAAAAATTTTGACTATGGAGAATACTAAAAATATGAGCAAAAATTGGACTAGATACACATGTAGAGAGTAGGAAAATGTATAAATGCAGTTAAGGTAAAAAAACCATAAAAATATTGGACTTTCCAAGCACAAAATCCAAATCATTATATTTTGTTTTTCTCAAATATTACGTTCAATCTCATACTTTCAAATTCAGAAAAAATATTACTACTGTACTTTTACTCTAAAAAAAGAGAGAAGAGGGTGCACAACGGATAACGAACTGCAATTTTTGATTGAGTACTACGAAAAGAGAGAGAGTGTGTGTTAGTGTGAGAGAGAACAAAATTTGTTTTTGTAAAAAAAATGTTGACTACGATTTTAAAAACTTTTTTTTACTTTGTTGTTGGTTAATGGTATTATTATTTATTATTATGGTATGGTTACTTACTTCCAATCCCTCCTGCTTAAGCAAAGGAAAGAGAAGAGATCAAGCTATAGAAGAGATTCTTATTCAGAGTTTTTTACACAAGGGATACAACACAATCAATGGTCAACAAAAAAACGAATCCGTCATTACTTTTTTTGATGAACACAGTTAGAGATGGACAACGTAGAAACAAATACATAGTTAAATATAAAGTTTACACAAACACCAGAGCACAAAACGGTTAAATAACGGTTTTTTTATCTATCCCAGACCACGGATTACATTATCACAAAATATGTAAGTAAACAATCAATGTATCATCTTTTTTGAAAAGATGATGATCACATGTCAGGTCAGGTTAGAGTATTTCAGGTTATCAAGGTCCATATTTAAAAAATTTTGTCAATTCAATTAGGAAGGTTTTTGAGACACGCAATAATTTTTTGGGGTTTGTCAGTCCAAAACAAACAATGAAGGAAGATTTGGTTTTCGTTTCATCACAATCAAAAAACCATTTTGATAATTGTTTCATAATTCGACCAAGGGACAAGACAAAGGGAATAGAGACTGGACAAAAATTGGCATTCAAGGGTTCTTAATATAAAATTGTATGTACTAAGTAGAATGTGCTTTCACTTTTCATGGCATGGAGTGAGAGTCGACCTGGTGTGGCATGATACGATTATTTTTCGCAATTTTTTAACTAACTCATCTTCTGGATATTAGAAAGTTACTTATTAGTAGGTAAATAGAGAATTTGCAAAAAATTGTGATAGAAATAAGTATAGTAGAAAAGAGACTGGAAAAGAGAGAAAAATGGATGAAATAGTAATGAGAAAGTTGCGTAATAATAAGTTAATAAGTTGACACAGAAAAGAGATGTGGGAAGTGGAAATTTTGTTTTGCTCCATAGTATACCTAGTAATATGCTTGAAGAATAAATTTTATTTTTGTAAATCTACCATACACCCTGTATACACATGTAGTACTATCATGTGGTATAAAACGAGTACTTTTCTCGCGAAAATAGAAGGCAGCCTTATATTTTTTGGCAGTGGAATGAAATGACGCCGCTCGTACCCCTACAGCATACATATGAGTATCATAAAAATGATGATTTTCTCCACACTACAAGAGGGACGGATTTTCCTCGGGTTTTTCTCGCTGTGTGTGAGACTGAGAAGGGATATAGACTGACACACACATGAAAATGAAGCCTTGAATTTTTTTTCGCACAAAAAAAATACTGGAGTATTGACAAAGTTTTACATAAAAGCTCCGTTATTTTAATATAAAAATATATGATAGATAAGATGTATAGAGTGAGAGAAAGTGAGTAGAGGGAAAATCAAAAATGCAGAGAACGTAGCCAAGGGTTTTTAAGCTTTGAGTCTCCACCACCGCCTCTTCATCCTTCATATACATTGTACTTTGTATTATAAAATAAAACCTCTTATCACCCCTTCTAGTTATTCCCTTTCTCACACTTTCCGTCAAAATGGAAATTTCTTGATTCATTAAAAATTACAATATAAATGACAAAACGGAGAAAAACTCCAACTGCGAAAAGAAAGTCAAAGTCACTGATTATCTTGGGAAATAATCTTTTTATCCACAGTCCCATGACCATTGATAACAAAGGGCGGTGAACGGTGTGGTGAAAATTTGTAAATGATATTGTATAATCTCCTAAACCCCCCTGTGCATGACGAGAAATGACGACGGTGAAAATAATCTCATTTGTAAGTTCATTTCCAGACGAAAAATTGGGAGAAATTTCAAGTTAGATTTGGATAACCCGTGGTTTTTTCAATTAAAATTAGTATTAAAATTATTTTTTTGAAATTGTTAGTGTGCTATACTCTACAATATTAGTATGTGCAATCCTGAAATTTGTCGTCCACGTCCTTCGTCTTTTTTCAAAAAAATTCTAAAAAATATACTTAACTACTTATACTGCAGTACATAATTTGACTTCGATCTTCTCAACCGAAAATATTTCTGTACTTTTTATCTACCTACACAATTTAATTGAAATACTTTTGATTTTAAACACGGAATTTTATTTTGAAATTTAGCAAGGGGGAAAACTACCATTGAGCTTTGTAAAGGAGAGTGAAAGTCAAGATGGGAATGGGATATAAATAAAAAGCCAATTAATTTTTTTTGCACAAATTGTTGTACTAATGGATGGGAGGGAACAAGAAGAATTGTTATATTTTTTTTCTCCTCTACATTTCAATATAAAGCATTGTACGCAGGTTTAATTTTTTTAAGAAAACTGAAAAAGAAAGACAAAAGTTGGGTACAAGCTCTTTTGATTCTGATTTCTTTCTCGTTTGTTTTTTTCTATACTTTTTTTCGTAGGTATTATTTATGAAACAGAGAAAACGGAGACAGAGACAAAACAAAACAAAGAGGACGGAACGGACGAGACTAGACATCGGAGAGTGAAGAAAGTCGAAAACTGTACCTCGCTCACCTTGAAAATTTGTCTGCACAAGAAATTCTCTTTCACAGGCAGCAACCTAAAAACACAAGAGAAACACACAAATAGAATGAGAACAATCATTTTATCATCATTATTATACAAGCTTTGACATTCTTTTAAATCTGCTTCGGTACTTGAGTGTGCATGGAGGAAAATGAAGGAGTGAATCTATTTACATTTAGTACGAAAGGAAAAAACTTTCTCCACTGTACTTTCTCCTTTGAACATTAAATGTGGAATATGGAAAACGAAGAATTGACAGGATTTCATGAAGGATGACAATCTGTCTGCAACGTTAAATGTAAGATTAATTTTGCACAATTCCTCACAATAATTGTGGCCTAATTTTAACTGCAGTTTTTTACAAAACTTATTAATTTAGTTTAGTGGGAAGGTTCGAAATTTAATGGGCTAAAATTGTGATTATGATTCCTTGTCACGATTCACTCTGGCTCAATCTCGCTTGTCGAGTCTAAATAAATTTTATTATTCCACACCACCTTGCCCTATCCTAAAAATCTAAGGATGAGATCCCAGCCGTACACACACACATTCTTTCGGAGGGGTGGGTACGCAGTAGGAGTAGGTACGTATTTCCTTTGAGAGATCCACTGAAGCCAAACCCAATTCTCGTCAAAAGTTCATTAGAAAGCTGTTTGCTCAACTTGGTTTGTTCATAAGGATGTAAAAGTAATTTTCTTTACTCTCTCCTTCTCCTCCTCTCATCCCCATAATTTCCAAACGGTGGCAGGGACCGTGGATTCTCAACTCTACAGACACAGACACACACACAAATACAACAAGTTTGGTGTAAGATCTCCCTGCTGTTGCTGTACATAAGGATAAGTAATGCGTTTCAAACAACATGTGCTCTCAACGATGACTCCTCTCTCTTCTCCTCTCCTCTCCCTCCTCCTTGACTCATGAGTAAAATACCGAAATTGTGAACAAAAACCATTTATCTATATCTCTACATGAACTCAACTAGGCCACCCTCCTCTCTCTCTCTCTCTTTCTCCTCAACTTTCAGACTCCTCGTCTCGCCCTCCTCAAACTCGTGACTTCAATGAGAGCTGGTTGGAAGAGTAGAGAGAAATTTGTAAAATGATTGCAGAGACGAGAAACTCGTAAAAACTACGTTTTTTTCTCTTCTTCTTTCTCCTCATCTCCTTTCTCTCCAAATTTAGGTGGTTATCCAAGAATGCTTCTTCTCTCTTGAGAAGAATTTTTATCCTCTCCTCTCTCTCTTTCCCTTTGTCTCCAAAAAAAGTCCTCCGCTTATTTCTCAGTCGTATTATGGCATAAAAATATAAGTTTTCCTTCAAAAAAATGAATTTCAATCATGATCTATAGTTCAAATTGAGTCTCCATAAAAATTTTTAGGAATTTTACTTGTTCTCAACAAAACTGTCGTAAAAAACATACAGCAGTTTCGGGGAGTTGGGAGAATTGGAGGAATGTAAATTGTTACAAAATTGTAGGAAATGCCCGATTCGTCATGGATTTTTTTGGGAGTGGAAGTGGAAGAAAAGAGAAGGAGGATGGCATTTTGTGGGATCTCATCTGCATCCATCATAGTCATACATACACAACTGAGTGGGAGTGAAATAATTGTCAGGGGATTCTAATGAAGCCAGCTAAAAACTCACTGTCACGCGCACACCACAACCAGTTTCTTTTTTGACAGAATTAGAACGAGAAGGAAAGGAGTGTAGACTATAATTCCAGGACAATGGAGAATAAAGAGTTGTCTCATTTTTGAAGAACCCAAACATATGATACCCCCTTCATTCATGTCAACCGCTGATGACATCATCATTTGAGCTGGGGATTTAGTTCACATCCACACGCAAATTACGAAAAATACCATACAAATGCAGGATCATTTCTTGAACTTGAAGAAATGCGTAGCCATTTTTTCAATGACACTACATTCTTCCATACGAACTATCTCATTGTGTAACTATCCCTTTATAAAAATAGCTACGGAAAAAACTGATTATGAATAATGTTAATATATTTTGGTATTCAACAATCAATCCAATTCCGACTCAACATGGAAGATAATTTTTTTTGATTTTTCCTCCCTCGTAATTGAGACGTTATCTTCGAATCTGGATTCTTCCTTGCAAAAATAGAATAGATTTGAGGGGATGGAATATTCCTTAACGTTTTTGTGGTTTTTCCAGAAGAATAGGGAAAGCGAGGTTCATATTTTATGGTACAAGTTGGGAGTGTGGTTGAGACAAATATTTCCAAGCTGTTGTTATTGATTTATGAGGACAGACAAACACACAAGAAAGTTTAAACAGTCCTCTTGTTGGATCCTCTTTTCCTTGAATGTATGGAGAAAGGAGGAGGCTGTATGGTGTGGAGGATGACTGAGTGAAAATAGGAGAAAGTATGAAATGTGTGTGTGTGCATGTGTAATTTATGCATGTGTGCATGGATAGAGAGAGAAAGGAGGAAAAAAGTTGATTGGATGTGAATGTGACTTACTTGGCCATTTCTGAGAGTTGAAGTTTCCCATCCTTGTTAGCGTCAAAGACTTGGAGCTACAGAGTAATTCACAGCAGCAGCAGCAGCAGTTCGAGCGGCGGGTGAACAGAAGGACAGAGTCAAATCCAGTAGAAAAGCAGAAAGGAAGACAGGGTGAGCAGGGCATGAAATATTAAGACAAAGCCAAACATAAATTACTCACAGGAACATTTATTATTCAATACTTTCACAGAATTTAATCCTTCCGTCTTTCACGTCTTCAAAAAAAACTAAAAACCCGCCGCCCTCCTCCTCCTCCATCTCCTCTTGAAATATTTCGAAACTGTGTGTGATTTAAAACCACAGCTTTCCCAAGGCTTTCACTCTCTTTCTCTGTATAGAGAAAGCGGAACAACTTTGTTCCCTCCCAGCTTTAATCCTACACACACAGCTATCATCATTTTGTGGTTCCTCCTACTCTTAATAATCTCCTGAGTATGTACAATTAACGCAAAAAATGTTGGAATGAGAAACACAGATTATTCCTCCATTGAAGATTAATTTAATATTTCAGCTTTCTCTCTCTCCACTTTCTGTTTTTGGGGGATTTACAATTTATTAAGGGATCCGCAATTTTTTTTCTGGAGAAAATTTAATTTTCACAGCTTTTCAAAATTAATTGGACTGAGTCCTTTGATTTGAATGACATGATTATTTAGTGCATTTGCTCTAGAAAAGAAATGTGCATTTTATAAAACTAAAAGACTGGTTTAGAAAAGACTCACAGAAGAAAAAAAAGGGGAATGGAATTTTTTCAATTTTTCAATTCAGTGCTCTAGACAGCTTTCACTTGCACCCCGTCCCCGTGCATTGATCACCCTTATTCTTCCTTTCTCTCCTTTCTCTTTTCTTTTTTCTTTACTCTGTACGTGACTTGAACCATTTTACCATTTTCGTAATAAAAAACGGGGAGTCTGTCCTCCACACACAGTTTTTTCCCTCCAGCCCGACGCTTGTCCTTATTCAACTTTTTCCGGGGAGAACCTCCAAATTGAATGGCAAGTTCAAAGACTAGAGTTTATATGTCTTTATTCTTTTATATACGTTAGTTTATGTGTGTGCTCTCCTACTGTATGTGTGTGAAAATACATTTAAGATATAGTATTTTATGGAACAAGAACTTCCGAACAGATATGGAGGAAGAGGAGGACGTAAAAAATATTCCCCAAAAAATTATATGAAATGATATATCTAAAATACAATATACATATATAAAAGTGTCATGACTTACCATAGTGTCCGTGTATTCAATCAATTTGTCCTCAGAGACATCGTTGATTTTTTTAGCCTCCCGCAGCAAATCTCTCAGAAAATTCTACACACACACATACACAAAGAAAAAAAAGGATGAGAAAAACAATAAAGGTTATTTTTTTCTTTCTCAATATTTGCAATCATTTTCAATTTCCTTCATTCCCAATTTGACAAACAATAAATGAACGCGGAGGCTTTCTCCAATTATTGGATCTAAATTTGGGTGATTTGTAATAAAAAATTAATAAATAAAATATGGAGAGAAATCTGGAGTTTAAGGTGAGTCTAGGCACAGCCGTGTGGAATTGTCTCTTTCCCATGTCATCATGTAAAGAAGGGATAAACCAACAGAGAGAGAGAGAGAGTTTCAGTCTAATTTATGGAAACATCTGCTTTCCCTCCTTTCTCTCTCCCTCATTTATTGACAAGACTGAACAAGTCAAAGCTAAAGAACTCACCGGACCAAGGAACCCACGACTACACTATTTAGTCTCAAAAACTCTTTGAGTTTCGATTAACCTTCAATTACACCCAAATGGACGGAACCAAAGTACACACACACTCTCATTTACTCCGGTAGTCAAGAGAGAGAGAGTGAGTGGATTGAGGAGATAGACAAAGGACACACAATTCCCTTTGAAGTTCATTTCAATTTTGAAAATCACTTGCCCTTGACTCTTCCCACGAATTTGTGTAGTGATTCGTATGCACGCACGTTCGTTCCACTATAAATAGTACAGTCCGTTCTCCGTCCCATTCCCATTCCACTCTCCCTTAATTTTTGTTCGTTTCTAAAAGCTCTTTTCTTTCCGTCCGAGTCTGAATGGAATAAACCAGTAGAAATTTATCTCTGTATTTTGTCTCCTGTTCTTTAGTTACCGGACACAAATTGTATTTCAATTTCTTCTCTGGGAAAAGTGGAATAGTCTGACAAAGCAGAAGGATTATGCAATGGTATAAATTACATGTGTTAGTTGTGGACATGTATTGTGATTGCCAAAATTACAGTTATCAAGGTTTACATTAAAAAACACCAAGGAGGAATGGACAAAGAAGGACTTTCCCCATTAGACATACAATCACACCAAACTTCAAACAAGTATGACTATCATGAAAAAGATGTACTGCATGATAGAGAGAAGAAAATTAATCGATCAAAATCGAGAACATGAAATACTTTCTCCACCCCTTTTGACTTACTTAGTGTGTGAGTCAACATTACATGAGATCTACAATCCTAACTCATATTTTCATCAACTTCGAGTCCTGTTTCCTTTCTCCATAAAATATTCTCGTGTACAGAGACAGAGAAGGAGGGAAGACTCGCCAAAAATATGGCAAGTCGAGTTTTTGCCTCTTTCTCTGGTACTGATATTAAGTCCATGCATTGCATTCCTTCCCTGTTGTGTATTTTGCGTGTTGTGTGTGAGGGGAAGGAAGTGGCCCGTCGAGGTAGTTTATTACTATTATTATTTGAGAGAGAGGGGAATACTTTCCCCAGAGGGAAAGGTGTTCTTTGTGTCCATAAATGCGCTTCTATATTCCATCCCTCCCTTCACCTCCTCTTTCTTCTGTACTTACACTTTGTGCATAGGATGTACAAAAAAGGAATTTACTACCTTCTCCTCTTTTGGATTTAATGGGTGAAAGTTGAGGGGGGAGATAGACATGCCACAACAAACAACAACAACTTTTTGAGACAAGTCAAGGTTACGATGCTATATGAAAAAATGTTCATTTCCCGTAAATCTGCAAACACGCAGTTATTGTATTTTTGCGATACAACCATTTTGTTACTTTCTAAATACAATATGGAGGTCCAGATATTTTTCCACTTTGTTTCTAATATTTCTTGGTGAGTGAATGTGTGTGTGTTTTAATTTTCTTTTATATTATCGATCAATATGCACTCACTGTGTTACATCCCTCCCTGCTGTGTAAAATCGGACTAATGGTCACTCTCAAAAAAGTGATCATTAAAATATAGCAATTTCGGAGAAAAAATCCCCTGCTATTCAGTACAGAGCAGTACAGTTCCACCTTTTATTTTTATTTACGCTTTCCCTACATTTTCCCCGCGAACCACAGAAGATTATGGAATATTTTCACATGAATGTATCCGGATGGTTTTTGATAAACAAAAAAGCGAAGGGGGGTAAAAAGTTTAAGTCTAGTATCAGAAAAGCGACAGCGATGGCAGTAAAATTGATGACTATGTCCGAAATAAATTTATAATTTACTATTGAATGCAAAACAACAAGGCCGCCGGGCAGCTGTGCTTGCCGCACAGCATTCAGTCGACCGTATCAACAAAGAATCTTTCTTCCTGGACATGAAAGTATTGAACTGAACCAGGAAAATGCATTTTCTAGTTTCTGGGGTTTTACTGCTCGAGGGCATTTGCAAACCTTCCTTTTAGAAACCAAAGTAACTGAAAAGTCAGGGAAAATTTGAAGTCTTTGGTTATAAAAAATTGAATGGTTTTAAACTCGTCAGTCAAATCAGGATGAAAAGAGAATTCAGATCTGAAGGATGAAAAAATGTATTTAAAAATTACCTTTAGTTCGTCTGCTTCGATAAATCCACTGCCGTCGGTGTCGTACTCTCGCCAGATCTAAAATCATTAAAATAATTAGTAAAACTTTTGAACAATCAAATTCCGCTATTTATTATATATAATTTTATTGACTATCTATCAAGCCTCTGACTCGCAATTTAATGAAATTAAAGTGAACCTTTTAGAGATTAGAATCTCCCACACAATTTACGACTTTCAAATGCATTTGAATGCAAAGCACACCACTGACAAACGTTGTTACTTGCAAGTTAAAAAAATATTGTAATTTCGTGTGTGTCGTCTCGGATGTCTCATCAATAGACAGTGTGTATAATTAAATATTTAAATGAGTTCCTTTTAAAATTTTTAACATGTCCTTCTCCTACATACACATCTAAGAACTGTTTGTTTTTTTTGAAAGGGACGTCCCTACAAAATAGTTTACTTGTCATCCTGTTCAATGGAGCAAAGTTAATGTCCATTGAAAATTAAGACTCCACTTGTATCCACTTTCCCCTTCACTCTCTCTCTCTCTCTCTCTCTCTCTCTCTCTCTCAAAATCCTATACTTACCCAACTTGCTAATATGAAACGTGTGCTATGTGTGTGGTTGTGGGACCGTTGAAATGTTTATCTTCTAGTCTCCTCTCTTTGCTAGCTTGGATGCTAAAATAGTTGACGCTTTTTATGTAAACCCAAGTTAAATTCATTACACGCCCTTCACATCAACGTTCAAAAAAACTTTTCCCTTCCTTTGAACAGGGACAGAGAAAAAGGAGGAGAAAGTTTAACGTCTCTCCGTAGATTTCTAAGCTGAAAAGTTCCACAATGAGAGAGAGTGTGTGTGTCTGTGGAGGAGGAGGAGGACGGAGACAAGAATATGCTTCACTGGCACGACGGAATTTTTGGTGTCAGGGAAAAAATCCAGAATAGAATTTTACATGTGAGGAGAGGGAGAGGAGGGGGTAAGAAATTTCAGACAGCAATTTCCTCACGTATAAAAAAACATAGCCATTTACTGAACTTTTGACAATTTTAAAACTTTTCCCTCTCTTTTCATCCCTTCATCTCCATGAGGGAGTCAAAGTCGAGAGAGAGAGGAAGAGGAAATTTGTTGATAACTATCTTTATGTAAATGATAGGAGGGAAGGAAAGACGATCCCAAGTTGAGTCTTCAATGGACTTGGAAGGTGGGTCGACTAATCTATGGAAGGGAACGAAAGTGAGAACAAGAAGATAAAAAAATTTCAAATGCATTTGATTCGCTCATAATTCCTCCCTAACTCTTTCACATCCGACATGCCATTGACAATTGGCATTTTAGTCCTCCTCTGACCCTCAATTTCCAAATTGGTACATCACACAGATGACACAATTAGATGGGAGCAAATTATCCGGAATAATTGAAAGCAAAACTGCTTTTCTCCGTCTCTCCTTTCTCATACCGCAGTGGATCGTGTGAAGAAGAATGGGAAAGGTAAGAGCAAAAAAATTTAATTGAACATAGTTAAATGGAGAAAGAGAGAAAGTATTGATTGAGTTTTTCTTCTTTCTAAATTTTTCGGGAAGAAGGTGTGTGTGTCTGCTGCATGTATAAACAATGTGTGTTTGCAGCTACACAAGGTATCTACATAGATATGAGGAAACGCCTAGCTTGAGTCTACATACATATAAATATGGATATGATGATGTAAGAGATAGCAAGATTAATTGCCCTAAATAATGTACAAGGAGGAATGGAGGGAATGGAGGGTTTATGTTGGTTGCGTACAAAATAGAACCAGAGATTTTGCAATGTCCGTTGAGGAAATGAGGTTTTGTGGCAAAGAGCTCAAAGATCCTTTTCCAAGAATATAACGTACTCTCTTCTTTACTAGTAGAAAAATTCTCAAGTTTTTTTCCTTCTTAAAAATACTGAGGTGTAAATCCAATATGAATAAATAGTTGCAAAAAATTTCCATTCAATTTCCATGTATGCCTTTTTAATTCTCGCCGGTATGAATAAACGAGTTGTGTAGAATCTAATTTTTTAAAAATCTACTCCTCCAGTCACACTGAAATTAAAGAAGGTGCTCTCCTTTTATAATATAATATTGTATAATCCTCACCCAACACAAATAAAGACTACATCCTCTCTACTGTATGTACGGAGTCGAGACTGAGACATGTAATCCGTTTACCTCATTTCTCCCACAAACTAACATTAAGTACGACGTATTTGTTTATATGTCTGTGTACATATCATTGACATAAATACGTAAATGAATACACAAAAGACAAATGAGAAAGTTTTCAAAGTGGTGCGTGGTGTGTACCTTCTCCCTTTCTCCAGTACAAAATTTGTAGAAATACAAAGACAAAGGTAAAATTACATACATAGTGTACTACTGTGATAGGATTTGTGACCCACTATGTAGAAAGAATGCTTTCTCCTACTGCTTTCACACAATCCCCACATGCATTGTATTGTACCATCCCTCAATCTTTGTTTTGTGTTTTTGAATGAACAACAAGAAACAACGACTCACCTTCATAAATTCCACACTAGACTCCAATGGGTTGTCAAAACGGAAGAGGAGCAGAAAATTTTCCTCCATGGGCAAGAGTTGTGCAAGCTGAAATAACACAAAATAAAATATTTTTTATGTTTTAAAATTTTCCAAATCTCAAGTCAACATTTCCTAACCCCCATCCATTCTTTCACTCTATAAATTTCTCCCATGTGCTTATATAGCACACACACGTGTACACGCAATTGTAAATTGATGTGGCGTGGATTCGAGTCATGTTTAATTTAGTAGAGGGGCCACAAAATGAGGCTATTGGGAATATTTGTTTTTTAGTAAAACATTTCTCTCACTCTTTCCCTCCACCACACAATTTCAAATTCGATTACAAAATAGAGGAGGAGGGGAGGACGTTGGAAAACGTAATTGTAATGGAGGATAATCTCACAGAAGGTTAAAAAATATGTATGCATGGAAAGAACCCCTCCTCCCACACACACACCGTAAACCTTGAATAAACAAAGTCCCCCAATTTCCTACCCAGTCAAGTTTTGTATGGTTCTACACAGTTTTACAGTACACGTTTTTGCATTTTGGTGCGTACATTCATATTGATTGAGACTCACCGTTGTTTTTTATACACTAACAAATTTGGAAGAGAGAGAGAGAGAACAAAAAATGGGGTTCCGAGGAGTCTTTAGTATAATCCCTGCTAGCATTTAGCCTGAGTACCTTTTTGAGACTTTTGAAAATAGAAAGGGAGGAGGAAAATTGAGGGATATTGAAAGAGAGTAAACTTTAATTTTTGTCTTTCTTTCCTTTTTGTTGTTTTCACTTTGATCCTTATAATGTTTTTTCAACTATTTACTCACCGCATGATTTAAATCCGTGCCCAAGAAACCTCAATTCGATCCCTTTCAAACTTTTTCCAAAGAAGAGGAAAAAAGTGGGTGAAAGGTGAAAAGGTGAAAGCAGAAGAAAAGTTGAATTAAGCCAACATCTTTCGCATTCTCTCCCTGCATGCCATTCTGGCACACACACATACATCCCGTGTGTGTGTGTTTGTGAGGATAGTCGGAGTAAGTGGGAAAAGTTTGAGAAAGATCAGAGAGAAATATTAGTGAATGCGGAAGAGAGAGAGAGAAAGAGAGGGGGAAAGGACTTACTCTGTGTACATATATTATATATTTGCCAAGTAATTCAAACATCTTGACTTTCTTTTTTTATACCCACAAAGAAGCCCTCCTGGCTCTCTTTCTCCTCCTCTTTTCACTTTGTTTACTCTGGGTTGTGTACTCTTATGGATAGTTACTGGTGATCAGACAACCACAGACTAGTCTAGCCTTCAAAGTCTTCCTTCTACTTTCTTCAATGAGCTTTTTGTTCAAGAGAAATTAATCGCAAAATATCGGATGTGGGAGGGATAAAAATCTTAAAACTCATTGAGAAAGTAAATAATTTTCTCCCATCTTTCTCTCTCGGAGATAAAAAAATTCAACACAGGGGAGAAAGTAATCAACTTTGTACTTTTTCTCAAGATTCCGATTGAGTGTGTAGGAAAGTGTTATGGATTCACTTAAAAATATGTAGTGCAATTTTTTATACATCTTTTTTGAATATCCCCTTCAAAATATCAAATTCATTTTTAATTTCGACTTATTCATAAAAGTTCAAAATGAGTCCCCAATTTGTTCCAAAAAAAGGTTTCTCCTTCACATCCCCGTTAAATTGTGTGGCCAGAAAAGAGACAGTAGATTAAATAATAAGCAATACAAATGTAATGTACTTAAAAATCTCATTTTTATTGCTGCTCATTCATTGTCCTACATAAAAGAGTTATGCAAAAAATCCTTCCTCCTTAAATTCAATCGGTGTGTGCATGTGCCGTGTGTGTCGTCTATTTTTATACGTAACTAGTCATAGAATAAAAAACTTTTGATAAATGATAAATCCCTCCAATTCCTTCTCTATCCTCATAATTCTGTCAAAGGAGAATAAATGGATTCCCTCTTCCTCTTTTCTCCCTCCTCATAATGCCCTCCACATAAAAATAAGACGTGAAATTACATTGTCAGCCTGGAATTTGTTAAAAAAAGAAGATAAGAAACTTACATTCTCTCTTTCTGCTTAAAACCAAGCATCTTTTTCCCCTCCAATAATTTTTTGAAGGAATGGATAGCCTCCAAGTCTCTAGATTCTGAAAAGTCTTTAAATCCTATTTTGTGTGGATCCCAGACTACAAAGTAGGAGACTCACCATGAGTTTCAACTCCTTTCCTCCATTTGATTCGGTTTAAAAAGGAGGAGGAGGAGAAGGGAGGGTGAATCCAGAATTCACTAGTCAATTCATTATTAAGGAATCGTTTTTTGGAGCTCTATGTATCAAAAACGGATATCCATATACTATACAGGCATACATAAATTCTAAAGCATGTTCAACATACATATATGGATTTCCAACTCGTCAACTTGGAAAATTCAATACTATTCGTCTTTATTATGGAAGGAAACGTTTGGGATATGTGTGTCATACCTGTTCCTTCAAGGTTCCTCTTCCCCCTCCACACACACACACCATCACCTCAGTACATATCTTAACGTTACCCGGAAAAAGGAGGGAGAAATTCAGGGCTGAGCCCAAGTTGGGTTGTCTACTCTATCAATATTACATGCGGCTAATGTCAGACTGAACGTGAAGAGTGTCAGTTTTCTCATTTTCTCAAAAACCCCGGGACATTTAAACTACGACCCAAATGAAAAACTCCTTATTATCACTCTCCCTTCCTCCCTCCTAACATACTTCTAGTACATGTAAAACCCCCCTCCGTCATGTAGTAATGTACCTTGTTCTTCTCTCCATCACATTTTACCCTCCTTCTTCATTGGCATTCACACTTATGACACACACACACACAAACGTAAACGACAAAATAGTCGTCACCCCATATAAATTTTGATACACTGTGTTCTTGTGTGTGGGTGTGTTACACACACATTTACAGTGTAAATTCCACCGGAAGAGAGAGAGAGGGAGAGGGAAAGGAACCGATGAAAGCACACACTAACTATTGATTTTTGTTGTAATAATAATAAAAAAATGATGATGGCAGCGCGACGTGCACGTGTGAAAAGGAGAGGTAGCCACGGAACTCAACATGGCCATGTTACTCAGTTTAGGTGTGTCTCAGTTGAGCTGAGTCAGAGGGTCTGGGAGAAGGAGAAAGAGAAGGAGAGAAAGTGGAGAGAGTAGGTGGAAGTGTAGAGGGAAATGTAGGGAATGAGACGATATGAAGTGAACGGAAAAATAGAGTATTATGAAGAACCTCATGAAAAAAAGGTGATAATTCTTCATCACACTTTCCCTCACGTTCCCCACTTTCTCTCTCCAGGACCATACATCCATACACATGTACAAAGGGGGAACTGTGGATTCGCCACTGAATACTGAAGACTTGGGAGGGTAGAGTGTACGTCGCAATTGCACACGTACTAAAAAATAATATTCCCTTCTTCTACTCCACATTATTATTATCATGACTTCCTAAACATTACGACAAGGACTATTAGGAGAACATGACAAATTGTGCCAACTTTTTCAATGAGGGTCGTCCTGGTCCAAGGCGTCCGCAATTCAACAGTGAAATCACACACACGTTTTGAGTTCGTTCAGAGAAAGGAGACCAAAAAGGAGAGGGGCAAGAAGAAGGGAGAATATTTCAATTGTGTACAACTTTTTATCCAAAAAAGTTTATTTACTGGTCAGAGGAGGAGGAGAATGTGGGCCTACTTGTGGATTCAAGTTGGTCCTCTGTTAAGTTCTTGGGTGACAATGAAGTTGACCTGATTTTTGAAATTTTTACATAATTATCCCCTTTTAAAGACAACATTTGTCTGACTTTATTTTTTGACTAAACAGGATAATAGAGGATTAAAAATGTAGGACAGAATTTTGGGGGAAAATGGTATTTCTTATTTCGGAAGGGAAGTGCTGACAAACTAGAAGGGAAAGGAAAAACTTTGAGAAAAATTGTGACAAAAGAGAAAGCGGAAAGTTAGGCAGTAGAGAAAGAGAGAAAGAAGAGGAAACAGACCAAACAATAAAATATACAAAGAGTCAGAAAGAAAGAAGAAAGACAGTTGAATTATTTTTTTAATTATTTGTTATAGAAAATTGTGGAGAGATTTGAAACGGAAAACAATTTCTAAAAGAGAATAGATAGGGGAAAAGTATGATGTGAGGACGACATCTTAGTATCCGTGTAGAGTGTATTCAAACAAGAAATTCTTTGACATGAATTCATTTTTTAGTGCAGCTTTTATCCCAATTTTTTTTAAAAAAAGTATTTCCGCCGGCACTTTCACGGAGAGCTTTTTTTTTAAAAAAAAGATACAGAGGAAAAGAAAGAGAAAGACTTACCTCGCGAATGTCAATTTTTCCATCTCGGTTGTCGTCATACGCCTCCATGAAGCACTGCTTGAGCTCTCCCAACATTGCGTCTGAAACGAGCTGTCAAACCACAAAAAAGATGAAATGAAATTAGTTCCAGGGTTTCTAAGGTGCTACAGAGAGAGAGAGAGAGGAGGGAATTCATGGACGAGTATTTTGACAGCATCCTTTCAGCATCCTGTCAATCAATCTCACATCACTTTTTGTGTATTAATTCTATGCTTTTAGTGCGGACTTAAATCCATGTACCATTTAATACTTTCTCCTCCCCGAAAAAATTGTGAATTTTCATTATTCAACTTTTGAAGTTTTCTTTCAAAAATGTTTGTCAAAATCAATATTTACAATTTTGCCATTTAATTAAATGGAATGAAAAGGAGGAGTGCATTTATTTTGTGAGGGGAAATAGTAAAAAAAAACAGTCCTCATTAAAAAACTGTTTGATTTGGCAGTGTGTACTGTTTTTTTTCTTTTCCAAACTTTTAAAATACTGAATTATAAATGAGATTTATTCAATTATTTATAACGGAAAACGAGGTTAGATACTCAAGGACTGTAGATTTTTAATTTTTTTCCGTACATTATTTTAGCCGCTTTGATTCTTTGCCACTTTTCCAAGTCGGCAAGATTAATGACTTTGGGTTTTCCCTCATTTTGGGAGAAATGGAGTGACATGTGGTTTTGGGAGGAGGTGGAGGAATAAAATAATTTTTTGAGGAATTTCTCAGTTAAAATACATTAATGCAGGGTTAATGTTGGGTGTGTGTGGATTGGATGAGGGATAAAACAAATAAATTACATGGCAAAACCTCATCAGGTTGAAAAGACGGGAGTGTGAGGAGTGTCCCGCCCGAGAAAATGGGCGAGAAATACACTCTCACAACAACAACAACAAAGGGAAAGGAGAAAGTGAAAAGGAATTTAATGAAGATAAAGTGTGGATTGGCGTGTTCTCTCATCAAATACTCGAAAGAGAGAGAGGGAGAGAGAGTGTGTGTGTGTGTTCACAGGAATTTGAGAGAAAGTGGAGAGAGTGTTGTGTAGATGTGTGTGGGTTGGGAACTCAGTTTTCCATGCATAAATTAAGTTTAAAGTGTATGCCTAACAGAAAGATTGGATTTACCTCTGGACTGGTATTTTCGGCATTGACACTGGACACAAACTCCCGGAGAAATCCATCCAACTCGCTCCCTTCAATGTATCCGTTTGCTGTGGAAAATAAGAAATTGAGAAAATTATTAGTGAACACATAGGTAGTTAAGATGGGTTGAACCTTCGAAAGATTTTTCATGTAATGTGTGTGTGATGGATGGTAGTTAAAGGATTTTCATTTGTCTTCACTAGTCTCATCCTATATCCTACTTAATCAGCTCACTCAGCCCAACAAAAATTTCTTTGATGAATGATTCCTCATTTCAACAAAAAATTGCACTCAATAACATCGTCCGCTACTTTCTCTCCATAAATCTTCTCTTCAACAACCGCAGCTATATATATGAGAGGTACTCTAGGATATCCATGAAAAAAGATTCTACAAGGTCAATCGATAGGAATCTACTGGCTTTTAAAATTATTTCTTTTAACCCTCAGACTTTCTCTTTCTTGGAGAATTTGTGAGAACAGTTATACAACGGTAGAATACATCATCACGCGTGTATTTTAAATTAATTTACTCTCTTTTCTTTTTTATTCATGTTGTAGTAGAATTTTAAAATAGGAAGTAGTAATTTCTTAAACAAATATTCAAGAAATATTCCTTTTTGTTTTGTAAATAGACTCTCATCAGACTCAGAGACACTTTAAACAAGAATCTTTGTTCAAAATATCTCCTCATAAGTGGAGGAAGAACTTATTTGGAGGATGATGGTCTAAATCCAGAGCGTTCGAAAGATTAAAGAGGAGGATAGTAAAATTGTGTGTCAAGGATTTTTTACTTCGTATAAATCTTAAAAGAAAATGATTCCAACTTTGAATTTCAAAGTAAAGAGAAATTTTTCCAAGTAAAGAGTTCCTCTTTAGTAATAATAAAGAAAAATCAAGTTCATTTAGAAAAATTTATGAGTAGGGGCTGAGTGAGTACTTGACATTAATGAAGAATCTTAAGATACGAGAGAAAAGCGAAAGAGAAAGTAAAAATGAAAAGAAACTCACCATCTTTGTCGTAGTGACTTTAGTGTTGTAGTCGGACATCAGAGAGAGAGAGAGAGAGAGATCATAGTAAGGATAAAAGTGGACACAATTAATACCTTTTTATGTACTGTGTACACTGTACATGAGTGGAAATATTATACTATTATATGAATAAAAGATTTTGAAAAATAATATATTCATAAAAGAAGTGGTAGACATTTCTTTGACACTTTGAGTAAAAATAAAACAAAATTTATCTCGTCAACTTGGAATGTCTACTTTGTGGCACAAAGTTTGTGCTAAGTTGTATTTAAATAATTCAAATTGTGAGACAAAAATAATACCTCCAGACTTCAGTGAACTGATTTGCCGTCAATTTTTTCAACTCTTTACTATCCGGGTCTCGGAATTGACGCATAAAGTTGGCACATCTATCAATGTTCACTTTTAATGAACCAGACGACGGACTAGTTGTCATTGTGGCAGCAGACATTTTGGAACCTGCGAGGAAAAGGAGAGAAAAATAAAATGTATGACATTAATACACATTTCATCTACTAAATGTTTGAACAGCCAATGTTCACATAAATACAGAGACTGTTCATGAATTTTAGAAGCTAAACCACTGCTTTTTTCCCTTGTGTCCTCATATCACCTGTGCGTGATCGTAATGTGTTATTAACTCACAATTCAACTTAGCTATTCTCCTTTAGAAAGTCCGAACGGTTATACCTAATGGTACGGGTAGAGGCGAACAAATGTTGGAGATAACTATGTAATTACTATTCCAATTACCTTGTTTTTTGTCCCTTTGAGTGTAAATAGTTGTTAAAATTTGCAAACAGATCTTTGCCATTTGCATCACAACTTTTTGTCTCATCGTATCGATTGCTGAAAAAATTCCGCCTATACAAATTTATTGAAAGTTGCTCCGCTAAAATGTGACAATTAAGCTAAGAAGCACTTGACTTTATTGTCTTTCTGACTACATGTCACTCATTTTCTTCTTGGGAACTGTCAGCGTGTAGAGGACATTTTTGCAAAATTTAACTCAATTTTTTGTGTACATGCAATAAACAACGACACACACACAACAACGGCAAAAAGTATTATGGATTGAAGAAAGAAAGAATAATATTATCGACAAATGTACGAAATCGCTAGAATCTTGAGAGTCCTATTAGTTGCATAGATTTTCTCAATTATGTATCACACACATGAACACTCTGTGCAGTGGAAAATAAAGAAACTATTTTTATGTCTCTTTCAGTTTTCTTCTCATTTGTTCTCAATGTCATTTTGACTGAATGGTGCAGAGAGGAGACTGGGAATTCCCTTTACTTTCACTGGAGCTTATAGTATTGATTTACGTCCACTTTCTGCCACATCTGCATTATTCTTATATAACTATTAAGACCAAAAGGAGGGAGAGGGGGAATGAGGGAAAAATCGAGAGAAAATTACTTGGCTTGACAAATTATATAGTGAAGGTGGAGGTGGAGGTGGAGAGAAAAGAGGAGAAGAAGAGGAGGAAAAAGTGAAGCGTGGAATGTCGACTGTTCAAGGGATTGGATGAGGTTGAGCAACTCTTAATGAAATCAAATGGCGTTTTAGGCAAATGAAAAATTTTCTCTTCCTTCTCCCTTCTTCCAAGCTTTACTCGGAACCACTGCACTTTCTCCTACTAAAAAAAGTGGATCAATGGATTTAATTGACTGTCCTTGCTTATTGTACACTCCATCTGTTTTTTAGAGCTGAGGAGAATGCAATTCCAAGAGAAAAGCTGCACAATTATTATTTTGTATTCTATTGCAAAAATAATGCAAATTTCTAATGGGAATCAGAGAAAGTGTTCCTTTTGAATAAATTGCGAAATAAAATCGGTACGTATGACATAGTTTTTCAGATTTAAAAAAGAATGCAAGGAGAATTCAAAATCAGTGTTATAATTGTCGTTGAATAGAAATCAGAGCTGCAAGGTGAAAGCTGGAAAATCTAAACGACTTTTTTTTTATCACTTTTCCCTTTCCTTTCTTTAACTAGCAGACTAATTACAAAAACTGAGAATTTGAACTTGTTATTAAAAAATTTAGAGGAAAATGACTAAGTATTTTATCCTCAAATTAATTTATTTCGTACCCGTTTTGAGTCCTGCCATTCCAAAATCCTTCGTTGGATTTTTAGTCAGAGTGTAGATACATTTTTTTGAAAAATACACACCACTTTCTCTGTACGGAAGAATCGATTTACGTAAGAGTAGAAGAGGAGAAGATGGACAGTGAAGAAAAAAATGTCGGACTAACCTCGTCATTATATGAAAAGACAATGCGGACTTGAATGGACACTGCAAGGGAGCTCAGAAGAGAAAAGTGAAGAAAAAAGATTGGGGCTTATCACGATTCACTTTTCCCAGTACTAGTAACAGTCAAGTCAGAAAAAAGGAAAGAAAGGAAGAGGAAGGATCATTCATGAATGACCAATTTGTGAAAATTGATGTCTAAATAGTGAACGCTACATTGTAAAGGCCGTGAGGATAGACAGAGAAGAGAAAGCACAGGGGAAAGGGAAGGGAAAGAATGAAATGCAAAATTGATGACATTTTTGGAAGGAAATTGTGCATTGTCCATAAAAGATTCAGATAGGTAAGGACACCATTGGACATTTCACATTCTGCCCCTTTCCCCCTTTTCTCTCTCTCTCCACTTTCTCCAACTCTTCCTATGTTCTTGTTCAATGTTACGTACGCACACAGGAAATTGTACTCTACTATTTACTTTTATCATTCTCTGATTATCTTGACTTAATTGTACAGACATGACACTCTTAACTGAATATTGGGACAGTGTTTATACGTGTGTGGCGGGGATTTTTAGAAATGAGAACAGTTATAAAATTGAAATGTGAAACTCGAGAGAAGTTTTTACACAGCGAGAGAAAGAGAAAGGAAACTTTCGATATAAAATATTCCTACAGGTTGGAGAAGATGAGCAGTTGGAACATGCCTTCGCCTAAGTTAAATCCAAGTCCATTAGATTTTAACTGTGGCAGTACAGTACAGCGAAGGAGGAGGGAGGAGGAGAAAATAAGGATTGTAAAATGTAGACATATGAGGACATAATAATAATCTTTAAAGGCGTAAAGTTTCAGTATGTCGTAAAAGGAATTAATAGGTAATTCGTTTATCATCATCATCATTATATTTACTCCAACATTGTGACTAAACTCTTGGGCTGAACTCTGTTTCTAGGCTTGTACAATCAATAATTTTGGGAAAAGTTTGATGCCCTGTCAAAATCCTTACTTTCTCCTCCTTCTTCCTACTCTCGTATCATCCTTCTACAGTATTCACACACTATGCACACTTAATTCTTATGGATTAAATGAATTGCTCCCGAGTTGCATGATTATACATGGTCATTTAATTTAATGTCACTTCTAATTCAAACAAAAAGGGAGGAGAATGAAAGGCAAGGAGAAAGTTGTACAAAAATGTATATCAGAAAATTGGGATTGGCATACAATTTAGTTTATACTTAGTACATTTTCTAAAACCCTTACAGAGAAGAGGAGCTATGCTTGATAATGAAAGAGATTTTTTTTGTGGAAAAGAGAAAGTGCTCTTAATACTCATGTAGACATGTAAAAACTAGAGAGGAAGAGAGAAAATAATGCTAAAGACTGTGATCAATTTTTTCTGGCAGAAGAGAAAAGAGAAAAGAAGGCGGGGTAGAGAGAGAGTAGAGTAGAATTGGGAGGAGGGGAAGAAGAGGAGATTGTGAGGGGTGAGTATTATTTTATTTTAGTTGACTTTAGTACAGAGTAGTATTTTACGGTTGGTTGAGTGTAACGAAAGGCCTCATAAAGACACTTTAAAAGTCTCTAATAAAGGGCATTCCCCATCCTCATCATTCAAACTCATGGAAAATGAAGGAAGGGGAAAGAAGAAATGAGAAAGGAGGGGGAAAGCCAAGGGAGTTACATATGAAGAAAGATGCACGTACATGGAAGTAACTAGTGTATAAGACTAAGCAGGGGAAAGAAACATTTCACAGTGCAGTGCTGTGCAGTGGCCTACCCTCCTCACTGGTTGACTGGTGCAAATAGATAATAGCTGACGAGAGTAAAAAGGGAATGAAATGAAAGCCGTCTCACTCACTATTATGTATTTAATTTATTTATTACTAGGCATGGACTTTACTCTGTGCTTTCCCTTGCAGTTGCCTTACAACCGCCTCTTTCTCTTTCTCTCTTGGCACAACCGTCCTCCTCCTGTTCTGTGGCTCTTCAACCATTGAGTGTTTCCGGACTCTTGAACAGCCACCACTCTGTCTACCCTGTCTTTCCCTCTCCCCTCCTTTCTCCCTCTTTCTCTTTACTTGCTCCGTGTTACTTTTCACAAGATCCTTCTCCTTCACGTCCCTCCGCCTTGTGAACATCACACACACACAAATGAAAAGGAGTGAGCTATGCTTTCCTTCCTTCCTTCCCTCTTTACTCTAATATAATAGCAGTCAACCAAAAAGGAAACTAACTTGACTGCCCCATTGCCTTGCCTTGTGTGTGTGTGTCTGTGTGATGTGTGGTCGTGGTGTGTGTGTGTGGTCTAGATATTTTATAAAGAGAGAGAGAAATAGAGATGAACTTTCTCTCCTTACCTTTGATGATCGATGGATGGACGCTCTGTCTTTATTTTCTTTATTTCTCCGCTCACACCCAACCCACAAAGGTAAAAACTCGGAGAGAGAGAGACTAACGAGAATTGAAGGACACACAAAAGCACAAAGATTTACACTATTTCCAACTCCTTTTCCAAACTGCAGCAAAAGATTGGTCCTGGGTATTTTTCAGAATTGTTGAGAAATGCAGCAGATGAAGAATACAACGAGAGAAAGTGAGGAGAGAAAGGTAGATTCTTCCCAACACCAAAGCTTTTCCTCGTGCCTGTCAACTGACGGAGTAGAAATGCTGGAAGAAAATGTACTTTTCACTTGAGTTTGACTGTGTTTGTATGTGTGTGTGTCGGTGTGTCAACCAGAGAGATAAAGTATACGTGTGTCAATGTGTTTTGGAATCCCAAGTTGTTGACAGTATCAATTTATCCTGCTTTAACGGATTTACCCTCCTATGTAAAACTAGTTAGAGAGGGAGAGAGACGGTGTGTGTGTCTACTTCTTTTTTGCCACTCAATTCAACTGTCAATTACACTCAATTTAAATGACCGTCAATCCTCGAGTAGTTACAGTTGCAGATGGAAGATTAGTGCTCTGCAGTTTTCCCTTTTTTCCTTTCGTCTTGGATTGTGGATGTGTGACTCGGAAAAATTCTTCTTCCAGAAATCCCAGAATTGTTTAATTATTTATTTTCACAGTGTGTTCCTTTATGTGTGTGTGTGTACAATTGTTGTCGAATTTATATGTTCCCGATAGTGGAATATCCGTGTATTTGTTTTGTTGTAAGAGAAGTGGATGTAAATCCAGTTTTGGTCTTCGAATAACTTATGTATAGGTGAAATCGGTGAAAGAGAGAACTGAACTCGCTCAGACGAAGCTTTGCTTTGGACTGACCAGAACGGAGAAAGTTTCTACTGCATATAAACCTCCCAGGCTTTCCCACACACACTCTCACATATACTCACGTTCTCTTTCTCTCACAGAGCAGAGTACACATACAGCTCCCTGACTGACTGACTGAGTTACTCACTCACACGGAATCCCCGCTCTCTCCCCCTTCACTCACTTTCTCTCTCTTGACTGTATAAACAATGTGGAGCATGACAAGGCATGTAGTGGATAGAGAAAGCATGTAGTGTATGGAGCATAGAGAAGAGGGAAAATGTGGGTTCTCTCTCTGCTTTCTCTACTTTAGCATTTTGTGGCTGTCGGAGAGAGAGAGAGAAAAGGATAGAGTACAAGGGTAAGAGAACTGCATCCCAAGTTCTTTCTCCTACTAGCCGAGTGAGTGTATACTAGAAGAGGGGGAGAGGAGGAGGAGAGGGGAAAACTCTGGGTAAAACCAAAACCATTTGCACGCAATACCCGGCTTCATCATAACGAGCGCATGCTTTCTCTTCCTTTCCCTCTAACACACACAAACACTCTCAGAGGGGACAAGCAATGAGAAGGAAACGTTTCTTTTTGTCACTGAATATTTACAATTCTCTCTCTCCTTTCATAAATCCACTCACTTCCGACCTCCTTCTGCATATTTTAGAGTAGACAGTAAGAACTGTTAATGAATTTATTACTTAACATTCAAACAATTTTTACCTTTCCCTCTCCTTTCCCTGCACTGTCTTTGTGTACTTTGTAAGTTTGTCTTGTTATGGCTCTCTCCTCACAATTGACGTCCCCCTCACATGCTACAATAATATCCCATTACCAGCATTGAGCATACCATTGACCACTGACTGTCAAGAGAGAATGAGAGAGAAAGAGAGAGAGAGAGAGAGAGAGAGAGAATAAATTCCCATATCTTATATGCCAATCTCCAATAACTTTCACCGTCATCAAAAGAAGGACTCCGTGAGAGAAAGAGAAAGAGAGAGAGTGTGTGAGGATTAGCTCTACTACTGTGTACACTCGATAGTAAGAAATACGACGCAATTACAGTGTGAGTCCTTATCAGACTCCAGTTGAACGTAAATGGTACAGGGAGAGAAAGACACAGTAAATACTCTGATGTGTGAACACACAATCGTAATAGATAGATGTTTTCACCTGACGCCCAGTACAGGAGTACCCGGAATTATTTATTACCCTAATCATTTCACGAGCAATTACTCCTTTTTTCCTCACCATGTCTTGTCCTGACACATTCAGAGTGACCGGATATTACTAAAGTAAGAGTAAATCACAATTACGAGACTGGACTTGGACGAGGAGAATTTTTATGAATGACACGAAATTCTTTTTGTATTTATTTTTCCATCATTTATAGGGTTGGAATAAAGAGAGCCTATTTAAAATCTGAAAAAGAAATGTTAACAGAAGTGACACTCAGGACTTGGATTCAAATATATAAAATCTTCTCTGTATCTTTTTCATATATGTAATACTTCCCTCCTTTTTGAAACACAGAGAAAAGTTTGAAGGGATCAAATGCATGTGCCCGAAAAGGGAGAAAGAGAACTAATAAAAAGGTGCAGACTTCAAAATGAGAAAGCGCACAAATGTGTGTTTGTGTATGTGTGTACAGTGTATGTCTACTCCACGTTTGTTTACAAGTGGATTCTGAAATAGAATAACAAATTTCTTTTTCGAATTTGCAATTCCTATTTCACCTTATTCCATTCTTAATGGGAAAAAGCTGGTGCTGGTGCTGCTGCTGTGTACGTGGCTGTGTCTGTGACGACACAAAAGGTATGTACAGTGAGAGAGGATACAGCGGGAGGAGAATGGCCTTGTTTGCACGACTGTCTCTTGTTTTCACTGCTACTACTACTACTACTGGAAGAAATTTTTTTGGCTTAACTTGTTCCTCTGTGGAATTTGTTTCGACTCCCTCTCTTCCTCCTCCCCGTCAACCCGAGCCGGAAATCCAAGGAAAGCGGGAAAAGGACAGAGACGGGTTGTCACCTAGATTTGAATTATGCAGGGTAAGTGCCCCATGGCTTGTTATTTCTAAATGGAAAAATAGAATTAGTCCACAGAGAAGTAGAGGAGACGATGGAGAATGTACCTGACCATTTTCCCCTATCTCTCTTTCTCTATACTTTCTCCATTTTTTCTAAACTATTACTTTTTTGTTTCATCCCCTTTCCTTTCACAATTGTTTCTCATTTGTGTGTACATCTTTCATTTCGTACTGAATAAATGGACATTTGGACACAGATTTTTTAAAACTCGGTTATCAATCAGAAACAATCTCCGTCTCAGTTTGAATGAGTTTTTACTAAACAATAAAATTCCTGGCAAGGAATTAGGATACAGCCTGAGATGATATAAAACAACTTTTATGCTGTAACGACTTTCACTCACACACAATATGCGCCGGAAATCAATGTTAAGTACTTCCATCTGTTTCAAAAGTGAGGGTCAAGTAAAGGCGATCAGGAAAATCTAAATTATGAGTCAAATCCACACAAAATACAAAATATACATAGAAATTGCGGACTAGGACGGACATAAATATAATCGTTAAGATATGGAAATTACACACATGTACAGATATACATACTGGGCACAATAACTTTTTTACCCTTTACAAAAGCATTTTAGTTAACAGCCTCCATTAAAGACAAACCAATTTCATGGAGTAGTCAAGGGAAAGGGAGAGACGGGTGGAGATAGCGATAGAAATAAATGATGGTGTAGCCCTTTCACAGATGCTTTGAATGATTTCATACACTTTCCCCATTGTGTACTGCAGCTGTATACATCTATGCATGTACACTGGAACGGAGGGAGGACTCCACAGTTTGTGTGTTTTTACTGTGGTTAATTCTGGGTGGTCGAGAATGGTGGAATCACAATCCTCACAACTTGATAATTACATTTCATAATTACTAATTTTGGGGCGTAGGACTAGTTAGCTCCACTGCTCCACAGTTCAAACACACAGGGCTGTGTGTGTGCGTGTTAATATCATCCTACTGTATAGAAAATGAGAGAAAGGGAGAAAGGGAAATTTGTCGAGGTTTATCAAGATTTGAATCAAATTGAAATCGCAGATGCCATTCTACAAAAGCAAACTTAATTAGAACCCATTCTTAACATTAAACCATTTTGGAAAACCAATCTCTCTTCACACCAGCTAAAAGTATATAGAGTACCACAAAAAGTGAGCGACCATATTTAAATTTTGTACAGAAGACGCATGCAGTTGTGAAGAAATATTAGAAATCCATTGATAACCGCCTTGATCTTGCTTTCACCCCACAACGCACCATGACCCGTTATGACCACGTGTAAATATCATCAGAGAAGGAATCCGGATAAGAATTTTGTGGGCGGACCAGAATACTATTTAGATTTTGAACAGGATGACAACTCCTCGTAAAAATGTTCTATTGACAAACTAGGAAACAGTCCTTTCTCTCTCTCTTTCTCCATCCCTTCATTTCTTTCCTATTGGAATAAGCTTATGCAGCTTTTGTATAGCTTCCTCCTCCCTTCACTTTCTCCATGCTATGCCCCATGTTTAAGGAAGGAGGAAGAGCAAGAGGAAAGGAAATTTATTCCTCCCTTACTGTTGTTCCTTGGCTTGTTTGGCACTTGGGAGGTCTTGTCCTTTGTCTCTCTCTCTCTCTTGTCTTTTCTCAAGACTTGTCCTTTTCTCTGCCTCTCTCTCTCCACTAACTGCTCACCATCCGCATCAATTCTTGCCCTTCTCAAAGGATGACACGATACTAAAGCTTGTTCTTGTCCTTATCTCTCCTTTCTGTCCCTTCTATTTTCACAGCATCCTTTATTTTTTTGTTCGTACACATCCTTATAGCCACACACAAAAAAATGTCCAAACTCCGAACTCACCGGCCATCACATCATCGTCTTTTTTACGGGAGGATGAGAGGAGGAAAAAACTATATCTTTTTCCCGGCGTCACGTAAGTTTTTCCACTGGACATGAGAAAGAGTGAGAGAGAGAGAGGGAAAATTCTAAGGAGTAAAGTAAATAAAACAAAAGGAAAAAAGACAGAGAACTTTCACCCAGTCTTGTCCACATTGTCACTTTCACAGCATCTAGAGGTAGAAAGAAAGAGAGGAGGAGATCAAGGAATTTTTATGCTGACTCGTATCTATGCGTGTGAGCTACATGCATCCTCATATGTATTTGTATGTATTGACAATGAGGTGACTTCCAGGAAGTCCGTATTTTTTACATTCGAGAATGCAAGAGAAAGTCAGGATATAAAAATAGAATCTGAGAGCACGTACATGTTACTAGCAGGGGAAATAAAGATAAAGAGGGGAACCGGGGAAAGTCCATGTAAAAAAAAGATTATGCATGACAATTTTGGAAAGAGAAAGAAAAAGGATGCTGTGAAATATGTACGATGTGCTGTTGGAAAGAGAGAGAGGAGGGGGACTTGAAGAGTCAAATTGTGCCAATTCAATCCACGAACAAAGTTGACGGATATTCGTGCATGAGACTGTGAATGGAAGGTAGGTAGAGAGAAAGCGACAACCAAAGAAGAGACAAAGTAGAGGTCTGACTAGCCTATTGAAACTGAGAAAGTTTTGAGTGTTCGTGAAAGCACAGCACACACTCACACACACACAGAGGGAGACGGAACACACAGGTTTCCTCCAGGCAATGCTAGGTGAGTCTTAGCCTTGCATAAAGGTAGATGAAAGGGAAAGAGAAAAAAGGAGGAGAGAGAGGCTCTTAGACCAAAAGGAAGGCTTTGAGACGTGTTGGACCCCATTTCCCCAGGAGAGTCCCACGACGAGCCTGTAACACACACACACAGAACTGGAGAGGGAAGAAGAGGAGAGAGAGTTGAGTATAAAGAGTTGGGAGATCGATAAACGCGGTGGGAGAGCATGGAAAGGTGGTTAAAAAAAGATGTAGTTGGGAAGAGACAGGTAGTTTTTGTTACGTGGCTTTCTCCCTCTCTCATTCTCCTTGACAATGCATTTCCTCCATAAATAGATACATCCATACGTATGTACAATGTAAACCAAGTTTCTCCTCCCCCTCCTAGTTTTAAGCAAAAAGAATACATAGGGGAAGAGAGAGGGGAAGAGAGAGGAAGGGGTGGGTGGATGAGGACACACACGAGAAATCCCGCATGTAAAGTAAGTTTGGACTTGTAAAAGTGTACGGAGAGCACATTATTTGGGATGCATAGATGCTCCACAGTCTCTCCAGTCTTAAGAATCCTAGGCGGAAGTCTAAAGAGAGTGAAAGAGAGGTAGACATCACAGCTAGCTAGAGTAAAAGAATAACATGAGGAGAAAAAGGTTTTTTTTGGCTGAGGCTAAGGTAATTTTGCTAACGAGGTGGTTTACTTAAAATCATCCTTGGCAAAGTTACCTTGAAATGATAAAACCACAAGTCTTAATTAACTCTGTACGTTATTTATATGGTCGTGTGTAACATATTAGACAATACAAAGAGAAGAAACTGCTTTCTCCTTACTTTGTACATGTACATTTACAGACATTGTATAGGTACAGTAGAGGGATTCCATAGCCAACCCCTATCTCCCCCTCACTTTCTCTCTAGCTAAAACTTTCCCCTGTCCAATGTAGCGTTAGATTAGAAAATCCGTTAGACATCCCCATCACGTCCTTATCCCCACATCCTCCTCTGCTTGTACAGCAGTAGAGTAAGCCTCCAGTTCTCCTTTTTTCTCACACACACACTTGAGAGAGTGTGTGTTTTACACTTGGCCATCAAGGAGTGTCTGGACTTTACCGTGGATTGAGGATTCTGGGTGAAGTGAGGAGGGACATTATAGGAGTAGAGTCTAGAAATTATTATCATGGATATACAATAAACTACACACAGCCCCTCAAACTCCTCACACATTACACACACTATTTTTGAACTCTCCACTCCCTGTCCTGTGTAAAGAGTTAGTGTGCGTGTGTGGGGAAAACAGGAAGAAGCACAAGTTGAGACAAGACACTTCTAACTGTGAATCTCCTCCTTCACCACCTTCCCTCCTTCTCCTCCTCCTCTCTAGAACTTTTGAGACCTTTTAATTGCACCACATTCCAACCAAGGTCACGTCCTAAACTTTTCAACGGACCCCATATACAGTAGTACACACAGACACAACAAGAGTTCTTGAAAACACACACACACTCGTACATTACAGTCCTACAAAAGCGAACGAGTTTAAACGAGAAAGACACAAGATTTAGGATTTAGCTTTATGACCACGACACAACTTTTAATTAACACCATGTTAGAACAACTAACAGCACTCACAATAGCATCCTCTTCTCCTTCCTCTTCTTCCTATACTTCTTGTCCTCTTCTTCCTCCTCTCCATGTTACTTATTTAGAATGATTTACACTCCCGGATTAACGCCCAATGTGACCTCCATATAGTACAGTACGACTAGTACGAGAGTAGTTAAACTTTGCTGTAAGACAATCATTCTGACAACTCTCGCAATTAGTGAGGAGGAGGGGTAGACGGGAGTCAGGGGAAATGTACCAAAAGAAGTTTAAATTACATTTAAAGGAATGAGGCTAAAGACACTTTTTTAACATGAAAGTTGTGATGGGGGTGAATTTTATTTTTCTATTTATTATTTTATTTCCATTAATATTAAAGTTTAGAGGGACGACTTTTTTTCTACACTGCAAACAGATAACATACATGTACACTGTATATTGGAATGGTGGGGACTGGATGTCTTGAGGGAATTGGGGGGGGGGGGGTGGAGTACAGGAGAAGGAGGAGGGGTGTCAAATAAATAAAATAAGTATGTAAATTCAACATTTCTACACCTACACTGTAAACTCAAAAGTGGGTTTCCTTCATGGCCTCCCTACTCCCTACACCCAGCCTCAACAACTTGTACAGAAAAAAGTGAAATTGGCAATGAAATTAAAAGTTTGAAATAAACTGGATTTTTTGTGTTATATTCTGCTGTTCGGGCGGGGTGTTCATGCCTTCTTCTCACTCCACACTCTCTTCTTTTTTATGAGCACATTCCATAGGGTTGGAATGGATATGGAAGACACTTTAGGAAACTCGTAAAATCGACATTCTTATTACCATCCAGACACCTGATCTATTCTATGCTATATGGATAGTACAAATGGTCCTCCTCCTCCGCTATTCTATTCTATTCTTGTTGATCCCCATCTCATCCTCTTTTTTCCATATCCGTTTGGTCACAAAACACATACGGTGAAAAGTGTGTGGTCCCCATTCTTCTTCCTCCTTTCCAGGTATATGACGTACTCATTGGAAGGAGGGGAACAATTTGGTGTGCAAAAGAACAGTCTCACACATTCAGTCCATCCCATAGAATAAAAGTAATGGTGTGAATGGGGAGGAAGACAAAAAGCCAGTTGAGTTATGCTCTCATACAAACACATTGCCATTGTCTCACACACACACTCCCATTTCCCTACAAAAGAAAGGAGGGAAAGGAGAAAGCATAAGTTCTTCAGGCAATATTTCCTTTGATACATGAGAGAAAGGTACCAAGGGTTGAGGGGAGAAAGAGTACTTTCCAAATTGTCATTCCTTGTTATTTGCATACACCCATGTATGGAGAAGTGTGTGTGTGTGGGAGAAAGGAGGTGTGAGTTTATTGAAAGGATTGGCCCGTGGGTTCTTTTTCCTGGATTGGCTGACTGGATGACTGTGAGATGCAGTTTTTGGAGGTGAAGATGGATGAAAGTTTGGATTTTTTTGATTTGATCGGATCCATAACCCAGAATACTTTCTCTTCTTACTTTCTTTCTCTGTGTTATTTGTGTGTGTTTGTGGGGTGGGATGAGTGGAGAGGAAAGGGGTTGATTCCGTTCAGATAAATTGAAATAGAGAAAGATTTTTCCCCCTTCCCCTTTCTCTACTGTACTTTCTCCCTACTTGCTCTCTTGTCCTCCTTTCTCCATCATATCCACATTTTTAAAGAGTGAATTTCTTTCTGGGTGAATGGGGATGCAAATGGGGAAACGATGCAGAGTCTGAAGGAGGAGAAGGAGAGGGAAAGGGAATTTCTGGAGGGAGACGTGTTTTTTCTCTCTCCATGAATGCGAGTTTATGTCATGGAAAATGGGAAATATTGTGTGTGTGCCTGGGAGAGAAAAATAGCGTACATCTTTTTTTGAGTGGGAAGAATAGAGTAATGGATTTTTGCACTCTTGCACTCACTTTACACGTTCTTGAGGGATCCTTAGCGACACAGCAAAGAGGGGAAGAGAGAGAGGAGAAGAGGAGAGAAAGGAAGAAATTCGCCCGCTAGTTTTTCAGGAACTCCCTTCAAACAGAAGGAGTGGAGGAGACTGAAGAAATGGAGAGATGAAGAAAGAAGAAAAAGAATTCGGAAATTCATGTTGTCATAAAGACGCCTCATGACTTCCCTACATTTTCCCGACTCACTGACACACACACACATACATCCACATAAGAAAGTACAGTACACATATTTTATACACACAAACAGAGTCAGTTTTTCGGGTATGAAGAGGGAATATCCTGAGCCTCTTCATAAAGTCATTTTATCTCAAGGTCTCTCTCTCTCTCTCCTTCGCACACACACGTCCAACATTGAAAAATATCGTGCGGAAAAATATAAATACGGGAATATTTACAATACACGGACAACACACACACATGGAAGCCTGAGAGAGAGAAAGAGAGAGCGGAACGGGTTGTGAAGAGAGAGAGAGACGTACAAAATTCTATCTGCAGCTCATAAACGTCATTCCCTTTGATTTATTTGAAGCTGTTGAAATAAAATAAATCATCTTGCTCTTTTATCATGGACGAAGAGAGATAGACGAGAAAACTTTCTTTCAATTTTGAAGGGCAATGGGTTTTCAAAAATTAAAATACAAAATATATTTCAAGCAGTGTTTAATTGAATAAAATATTTGAAAATGTGTAAAAAGTCCCAGGTAATCTTTCACAAAAATTACGGTACGAGCTGTGCTTTCTCCTTTGTTGAAACGACATGAGAATGTATGCGATAAAATTTTTTTGGAAGGTGAAATTTGTGTTATGAATCCATTAGGATGGAGGATGATGGTAGTTAAATTTTGTGAACCCTTTTTTCTCTCTATTGCTCCATTGAGTTGTGTGTGTGTGTGTAAAAACACACAAGGTAAACTCAGAAATTGTGAGGTTGTATTTGAGAGCAGGGAAGGGTGGAGAGGATAGCCGAGAGGCTAAAGATATACACGTATATTTGAAAGAGTAGCGTGTGTATTTTTGTATAGTAGAGAGAGAGAGAGATGGTAAAAGTTGTTGGTGTTGGTTGGATGGATGATAAAGGGATCCAAACTGAAGTGGAATGAAGGCTTAATTTATTTTCCAATAGGTACAATATATTCTTGTCAGCCCGACGACACAAGGCTGACTACCACCAAGGAAAAAGAAAAAGCAAAGCCGATGCAATTCTAATGTACCATTCGCTAAACATACTTAACAATGCTTTTTGGAAGTAGAATACTCTTGACTTGATGAATAGTCGAGTACATATTGCACAAGCACACACACACAATATAAACACACAGGGTATAATGTGGGCTGAAGGAAAGAGGATATAGAAGAGCAGAGTGTGTGTGTGTGTGCAAAAAGAGAGAGAGTCTAGAGCTGATTGTACTCTTATAAGCATATTGTGTCCTTCAAATCCCATTATATTTCATTGGGAGCTTGGAGCTCTGAGCTGGAGAAGGAAGAAAGGTAATATTAAGTTGCAACTTTTTATCATGGGGTGTAGATTGTCACCATGGGAAAAATCTACTACTATGTATTTTACATTTGGTGATAGAGATAGATTCTTTTGTCGTTTAAATGCAGAACGAAAAACCAAGGTAATATTCGACCGGGATTCGGCTATCGCCCATAAATACTTACAAAGACGGAGTGGAAAAAACGTGGAAAAAACTCGTTTTCTCTCCGCTATTTATGGGAGAGGCTAAAAAAATTGCGGAATTCACGTCCCCTGCATATTTAAGTGTGTGTGTGTGTGTCGGTGACAGTTTGATGAGGGAATATAACCATGTAAAAATATTTTTGAATATTTTGACACAAAGATATACCTACCGTACTTTCTAAAGTTTGACGAGGTAATAATGCAACTTTGTTTTTTAAAAAAATATTTAAATATTGTTTAAATCGTAGGTTTTACGGTGTTTTTTATAATATTTTGTAGTTCACAATTTGTCATTCCTTGTCATCACCTCTTCTCGATAATTACTTTCACTTTCGATTGGATCATGAAATAAAAATATTTTCCCCCATTTTTGTTGTTTATCTTAGACTAAAGCTCATGTGGGATTGAAACGAACACAAAAATTTGTTTGTCTAAGGTTAAACCCGAGTCACGGAGTAAAAAGTCCCATCGTCGTAGTAAAACGGGAGTTAGGGAGGACGGGAGGAGTGCACAATTTTTTCTCTTGCCCCTCAAAAAATGTGCGTACAAGCTGTACAAATAAATTAAAAAGTTTAAAAATAATTCAGGGTCTCTCTCTCTCGTATGAAGCTGTGCTGTGTTGTACACATCCCAAAGATTGACTGATTTTCAGTTTATTTTTTAAACAATTAGAAAATAAGGTGCTTGGCCTAAAGTTCACATATAGAATACTGGGTTAATACTCCGTTGTTAGATTTACAGATATTTTTGACAGAGAAGGTTGTGTTCAGATAAGAAACTTTTTTCATTCATTTTCTTCAGAGTTCAGACACCCTGACTAGTCCCGCCTTGAACATATTTAGATGATTGGCCTCTTATGAGGAGCTGAATTCATTTCAGTAATAAAGTAAATTGTTCAAACTCAACTAATTCATGTCTTTCAACAAGTAAGAGAGGAAAGACGTGTGTGAGTGTGTGTGTAAAACTACACATACTGGAAACACACAACACACAAGGGTAAGCACACGTTGCCCTGTATGTTTGCTTATTCAATGGTTCCTCATGTGTGTGTGTGTGTGGAGTCAAGGAGGTCTATGTCAAAACATGGGCCCAACAACATGGGCCTAACTACTTACCTAAGTATACTGCCTGCAACATGTACACTCTGTACCCTCCATCACTTGTAATACTAGCCCCTCTTCAGTGCATCTCTCAACCAAAGAAAAAATAAAGGACTAAGCCTCCTCCACCTTCTCCTTCACAATACACAGTCTTGTCTACATCTTCCTGAAGAGACTGTTTTGTAAATAGAAAGTGAGAGAAGGAAGAGAAGAGGAGAGGAGGAAAAAACCGAGAAGAGAGTGAATGGTAGAGTTGATCCAGTGAAAAATTACACATGTTAAACAAGACTATGGCAGACCAGCTTCTCTCTCTCTCACTCCCACTCTCTATCTCATTCCTTAGTTTAATGAACAAAATATCCAGAATTCTACACATACATCATACAACCCAACACACACGTACACACTGGCTCAGAAGCAACACACGGAGGAAGAGCAAAACCCAGAGAGAGAGAGAGATGAGATGAGAGCTGAGATTACACCAAAGAGCCCCATGTAGTGACAACACATAAGTACACACACACACACACGCACAACACTTTTTTATTTAATGGCTGGTAAATCTCTGTCGTGAAGCTGGAGCTCTATTTATGATTTTTTCTTGTCTCTCTCTTCTACTCTCTCTTTTCCAGATGTAACCAGTCCCTGCTTGTCATTTATCTTTTTCCTTCACTCTTCACTTCATCCTCAATCTTGGTTCAACATTTTTTTTATAAAAGAGGATACAAGATTCGGGAGCTTGCTTTTTTACTCTTAAAGCTTCAATAACCATTGTAAAGAGAAGGAAAAAATGTGTAATTGCGAATGATAAGAGCATCTTTCAACATAAACATTCTATGACAATTTTGTGGAGTAGTCAACATGTACTTTTAAATTACTTGAGCATGAACTATGAACATGTTTATTTTAAATTAAGGATGGGCATTTATATTTGCAAAACCGCTTCACATCCGAACCATATGTAACCGGAATTTCGGAGAAGGATGAGGAGGAGGAGAGAGGAGGCTATATTGTGGCAAGGACAAAATCAACAAAGGAAAAAAAGGAGGAAGGAAGGAAGTTGCCGACGGAGAAGAGAGAAGAGGAGGAGATCTGACTCCACACATTTGAGGAGGCTAAGAGAAACATCATACGACATTATTATAGAGTTGCACTAGTTTATCGCTTGGCTGGAGTTTGTGTGTGTATGTGTAATAAAGTTCCGGGGCTGTCTATAAAAACTTCATTGGGTGATGCATCTTTGGTGCTTCGGGTTCCCTTGCTGTATTCTGCGTGTGTGCGTGTTTTATACGTGGCTCTCTCCCTCTCGTGTGTTTGTGTATTGGAGCAGCTGCAATATAACACACACACAAGTGTGTGTGCTTCCTTCATCCACCATATATTAGAGAAGAGAGTGAGAGTGAGAAAATAGAGAGAGTAAAAAGGAGCTCTTAATATCTTTATCTAGGCACATTAGAGAGGAGGAGGAGGAACATGGAGGAGGTTTACAAAAGGTAGCAAAGAAACCATGAATGGAGAAGTGAGTGGTTATTACCATCAGCCTCCATCTAAACTCATATATCTTAACATGTTTTTTCTGACTCTCTCCCTCTTCCTTCCTTATGCAAAGTTTCTCAACTTTTTCTTTAAGCTCAGAAATATAGAAAGAGAGAGATAGTTGGCATCTTCCCCATCAATAACTACAACTCCTGAGTACATAACCCTTCCCCGTTTACTATGTGAGTCGTGTACCCAACTCACATTCACAATATCCTCCACACACACACACGATATTTTAAATTTTTCATGTGATCCCTTAGAACGACGCACACTGAACCAAATTGCATACACATACTACACTCTACACTGAGAGAGAGAGAGACCTTGGCTTCACTTCTATACATAAATACACGGTGAAACGCACGTGATGAACATTGCACGGTCCAACTAAAAGACTTTTTTCTCTTCTCTTCCTTCAAGTCTAGAAGTTCAAAAGAGATTCGTTTAAAAAGCCAAGAGAGAGAGAGAGAGAGAAAGATTTCAGCTGAAACATTAGCAATTTTCAATTGTCCCATTACACACTCCGAGTGGAAAGGAGGGAGGGATAGAGTGCGTAGTTTGCGTGTGTGTGTGTACAAAAAGTATGAAATATTATGGATAGCAAGTACAAGCTGAGTCACAACTCATCTCTGGATTTAAATTGAGTTTTTGTACGTGTGTCTTTTACTATTCACACTCTTCTTTTTTTAATGGACTCAAAGTGTTCACCAATCCAGATTGGCTGTTGACGGAAGACGTTTGCTGGTATCCACAGCTCTCTTTCTCTTTCCATTGAGTAACTACAATTTTTTCTTTACAGTTCTTCTCTCGAAGACATGAGGGTTGGAGAGTGAGAAATTAGATTAAAAATCAGTGAGCGGCGGGAATTGTTTGTGCAACTTGTGCCTTTGTGTGTACCTTTATGTGTTTAGTGTATTTGGAGCTTAAATGAAGTTGAGTTGATACTCGTGTAGGTATATATTCATCCCCAAACAATTGTAGTGTGCTTGAGAGGATCAGAGGAGAAGGAGGAGTAAAGAGTATTTTAGTGTCTCTATCTTGTCGAAGTGTGTGTGTGGAGGAGGAGGAGGAGAGAGAGAGAGAAAGATATAAAATTCAAATTGCATCATGTTCAATCAAATTAATTATGGGAGTGGAGGACTGTGTATTTTCACCAACTTGATTTTATTGTTCCTCTTCACTACTACCTGCTTCACTACTACTTCAACTACTGTGGAGGCGGTGGATTTGGCGGGCGATGCTGGGCCGTCAATTCAATTCAGAGTTCGTCCAGTTGGAAGATCGAGATCCACTCTCAGTCCCATTACCAAGGCACCTGACGTCCTCCTCGCCCCACCACTCAACTATTATACCCAAGAAAGTCTGCCAACTTCCCCACCATCCACAACTCCCACCAACGAACCATTCAGAAGTCCAATCAAGCTTACCCAGGTAATTTATCATTAGTTCCCCTAACTTTCCTGCGGACTGTGTAACGTTCTCCTCCCTCCACTTTTATTGTCCATAATGTATGGACCCTTTCTCTTCCCACTGATTTTTTAATGCCAAACAAATGAGCTCCATTAATCCCCTTAATTTATGCCCTCTCCTCTCCTCTGCACTGCCAAAGGGAAAATTCCAGAGTGAAAGTAGATTTTTCCTCCACAAAATTTATAGAGACCAAAAATTCAATAAGAAATTATAAAAGAGAGAGTAATGCATACATTGCAATGGTTTGTAGGGCGTGTGTGTTAAAAAGAGAGAGAGGTTTTGCTGGCAAAATGGGTTTAGCGCAATGGAAAAGAGAGAAAGAGAGGAGAGAGAATATGTGGAGAGGACTATTTATGGTATGGGTTGGCATTTATGGAGTTGGTGAAAGAGGCAATTTATTTGCTTTGTATATTTTGATGTTTATTTAATTTCTTGCGTGCTTCCAGACACCGCTTACACGCAGCCATCAAAAATTTGCTCAAGTCTCTCTCTCTCTCTCTCTGACACATATACGAGTACTTTAGTGTGTGTACACTCTGAGGGCCGTAAACAGAATATATGTATGTGTGTGTGGGGACAGAGAAGAATAGTGTGTTGTGAGAACGTGTGTGTGTGTGTGGTAGAAGTATGGAGAGTGAGGACACGTTATCCAGTCATCAAATCAATTAATATGCCATTTGTGTCGGGAACAACTCAAAATGTGAATCAAATGAATGATATTTATAAAAGGCATTTGGGCATACGAGACCACACACACGTGTACTGTATATAGGGTTTTGAGTTCAACTTTCATCCTTTGCTGGAGAGACTAGGTATTCATCTCGTCTTTATTTGATGGTGACAGGAGTTAAAAAATTAGTCGTGCGGTATTGTGTTGTATTTTTGTATTGTACACTGCTCTGTGCAAAATTCTTACTCCTCTGGAATACTGTAGATTTTATTTGTACACACACACGTGTGTGCATACTTGTGCAACATATAGGAAAGTATGGGTTAAGTATTCATTACTCTTTTTAAAAGATTGACAGTACAGGAGAATGAAGACTAAGATTTAAATAGCAAATTTACGGTAGTTATGTTGGATGCTAGTGATAATATGAAAATTTCTTTTGACACTGAATTGATTACAAACACGCTCTCTCAGCAGTTGAGTTGACATTTGCCCGTGTTGACAAGGGCGCCAGGGTCTCGCTCAATCTTCAGGACGAGCAATTGTGTGTGTGCCTCCTTCTAGTAGAGAAACACCCACGCAAAAATCCAAAGCTCAAGGTTTCTCTCCCGTGCAGTCTACGTCTGTTCGTATACGTGTGTGTGTGACTCTTGTCCTAGCCAACTTGTTCCCTGTAAAATTAAAGGAAGGGAAAGAGAAATGGAACCAAGATTCAGAGAGAGAGAGAGAGGACCACGAATCAACTCTACTCTGACAAATTCTAATGAGAGAAATGATGATGCACGCGACACACACACAGAGTGACAGCTGCTAGTAATTAGTCTAGAGTTGAGCAATGTGTCCTCCACACACTGTAACTGGTAGTTAATTCTCCATTCAACTTGCAACTTGGTCTTTTGATAGCATGTCTCTCACAATCTGTGTCTGATTGCTGGGAGAACGAATTGAAATGGGACGTCGTCTTTTGGGTCTCTTCTTGACTGGTTCGGGTTTGACAAGGATTTTTGGGAGTAACGAGTTTCCACACTTTAACACAAACACAATCCTCCGCTCTGTCCCGCCGTATCTCTTACATGGCTTCACATATCCGGTACTAAATCAGGCAAAAGGAGATTCATTAGAGCAGAGAGAGGAGGAAGAAGGATGAGGATTAAATTGCTCAAAACTATTCTTGAGTGAGCCACCTTCAAGATTCAATTATGTTTCTTCACTTGAGACATATTATTTTATCCGTACATTATTACATAAACTGTACAAGGAGATTAGATTAATCATTTCAGCCTCCTTAATTCAGTTTGATTCTAATAAAATTTATTACACATTCAATAGCTCCTCCTCTTCACCTCAATTCAAATGTGTGTCGTAAGGAGTTAATTAAAAGTAGGAGGAGGATTGGGATTAAAGGAATACTCGTACTAATAACGAATTCGTGAATTATTTGATATATTTTACAGGACAAAAAGTATGAAATTGTGAGTGACAAAGATTCCTCCTCATCATCAGCCTCCTCCGAAGTAGAAGAAAGAGAAGGAGGAGGAGGTGAAGCAATTTTTCATCTGTTCTCCGCTAATGAGGGGGAGTCAGGAGGAGTTGGAAGAGGAAGAAGAAGATATGGGACTCAGCATCAAGAAGATGTTCAAGATCTTCTGGAACATTTCATCAATTCAAGACCCGACCTCCATAATAATTTGGATGTGATTACTCAGGCCTTCCGCTTCGTCAAATTGGATGCTCATTTAAGCGCATTAGTTAATCAAGTAAGTCGTTTAACATTTATGAACAAGTGTGTACCCTACGTTTACGTGTGTGTGGGAATTTGAAGCTGAATGGTTCATCAAATATTTAGTTTGTCTAAACCAAATCGCCTCACCTTGTGAGTGTGTGTGTGTGTGTCCGAAGGTTATGTAGTACTCACCTCTAAATTAGAGGCTTTAATATAAATCCAAGTATTAAAAGGATTGAATAAAGATTTACCAGTTTTCCCTACCATGAGCTAAAACAAATGAACGGATTCACAGGGAATCTCTTAGAGAATACTTATAACTATAATTCCTGGATAACTATCTACAAACACACACACTGTACACACACACTGTGACTAACTACGGGTTCATTTGCAATCCCAAAAGTTTTTTAATGGGAGATGGGAGAGAAAGGGAGAGTGAGATTCAAGGGAATTTGGACATTAATCAACTTCTCCAGTTCGGATGTTATGCCTGGACGACGAAATGTTAGGAGAGAAGCTATTTATTTACCCTCTCTCTCTCTCTCCACTTCTAGTTGATTAAGCGAGGGTCTTGTGATCATTAGACCTTTTCCCCGAATTCCAGCAAATATTCCGTGTATGTGTGTCTATGTGTATACATGTCTCGGTCTCCTCCAGACCCTTTTCGATGAATAGTTTATGAATGAGCTGGTGTTTTAGTCCAGCTACAGAGTTTTGTCTCTGTCTCAAATTTTCCTTTTCCCTTTCTCTCTTTGTGACTCCTTTTCTCTCATTCCATTCCATACTAATATATTATTCCATGAAGGAGAGGAATACACATGTCAATAACACTTCAACTCGTTATCAATTAGAAAAGGTGTAATGAAGTGTACGCTGCACATGTGCTGTGTACGTGTGTATGTGTGTGTGTGTTGTTGTTGGGAAGAAAGTCAAATGAAACCACAATAGTCCACTGTTTCACCTTCCTAATTAAATATATAGGACTCATTCCTTGACTTTCAAAAGTTAGTCGTAAGAGATGGGAGGAGACCAACTCACTTTTGATGTGTGTGGGGAATTGTGTTGTGTGTGTGCAATTATTGTATTGGATATTGTATATATTTTCAACCGATTCCACGCTGTCTAATGTGTCGTATGTGTGTGTGTGTAATGAGTCAAAGTTTTGACGTGTGACGTGGATTGTGTGTGTGTGCTTGATTATTCGTATATGGAATGTGGAGTAGTAGTGGAGACGCCGTATGATGATATATTTTTCAAGGGAATTTTGTCTTTGACATAAACATACATTAAAATCCGACATTATGTATCCACATGCATTATTACACGGTGTGTATGAAGTATAGGAACACACGCCATAATCTTATTTTGGCACTGAACAGTAACATTTTAAATGTTGTAACAGCAGCTTTGGGACAACATTGATGATGACATGTGGGCCCAGTGGTGTCATGGCTCCAAGCCATTTGAATACAGTCTATCAAGTTCCATTTTCCCATAGGTCACTTGTGAGGTTCAGGGCTTTCCCATGTGTGTGTGTGTCTACAATGTGTAAGGAGGGAGGGAGGGATGAGGACAGGGATCAGTAGAAATCTGCGTGTGTGATATAAGTCACTAAAATTTATGGCAATCTTTCAAGTGTAAGAGAGATGGGTTGAACTGTCTGAACTCCTATTTTCTCCCTCTGTGGCTGCTGAGGAGAGGAGGAGAAAAAAATTTCCTTACGATTACCTCAAATAGGCCATTCAGAACTCAATGACGCATTTTATATTCAAATTTTGCTGGGGGACCACAGAAATGCCCTCTCTTTCTCCTTTCGTCTGTTTGCGTCTGTTCGTGTGTGTTTATGGAGAGAGAATGTCAGGGAATGAGGGAAAGCATATTTGAAATTTGAAAAATTGCCTTTCTCCATTTTTAATCAGAGGAATATTTTTTAATCCATAACTCACACTAAAATATTTTTTTGTACAAAAACTACTTTAAATGTAAACAGGAGAAAGTACTTTCTTCCTCTGCATTCCATTTTTATTAATACAATTTAATTGCATTAGAAACTGCATTAGAAACTCTTTAAATATGCTTGTCAACAGATTCGGAATATTTTAAGAGTACAGAATGCGGGAAAATGCACAGGAAATGATGAACTAGAATAAAATTGTATGGAATAGAATATGGTTGTACATTTTACGTACGTGTGTGAAATTTATGAAACTTTTCAGCTCGGGAAGTTGCAAGAAAGTCACGAAACCTTACAGAGCGTGACAGTGAAGCAAGAAACTAAATTTGACATTCTTCTTCAAGAAATGAAGCTGTTGGGTACGTTCAAAAATATTTTATTATATTATACAAAATTCTAATTTTTTTTGAACTCCATGAAACCCACACACCCACAACCATCTGATTTTTTTGGTGAAGGGATGGTGTCCTCTCATAGAATTATCAGGAAATGAGGATTTCAATTCCCTTTGAAAATTTTAAATGAAGATATGCTGCACCGTTTCATAAAACATGAGTTTAATTAAAAATAACGTGTGTAGAATTTTAAAACACTCTTTCCAAGTAATTTTATGTGCACAATTTTGTATCTCCTAAATTTTTTTATGGTGAAAGCAAACATTTCATGTATACCCTTTGAGTGAAAATATTTCTTCATGCGCTTTCACTATTGGAAGAAAATTTTTGCCCACATCATTTTTAATTAATTAAACTTTCTGCTCAGTAAAATTTGCATTTCAATGAGAATTATTAAAATTACTTGTACATATTACAATTTAAAATCTCTTAAACTGGAAGAGGAGAAAGTGCATAATTTTGTTGAATTTCTAGTATTTTATTTCCCAAACATTTTGAGCTTCTCTGTAATGGAGAGCACAGTCTTACATGCGTATTGGAGTACGACCTAGATTTTCGAAACTCATCATTTGTTCATGAACTGTTATTATTATATTTGATGACAAAAACCAGAGAAAAAGGATTATTGTATATTGTATACCACATGTTTTTTCTAGTCTTTTGTTTTATAGGAACAAGTTGAGTCATATGATATTTTATTCAGGAAAATGATGAGATTATTAAAATATGGGATATAATTCTTCTCCCAATTCCCTTTCTTTCAGTAGACACAAAACAAGATTACAAATTATCCTTATTCTCTTATTATTCTCCATTTGTCCATCCTTCTGAAATATTCATGAAAGAAGGAGGGAGACGAGGGGGAGGCTAATAATGCGAAAATCCTCCCCAAGAAAATAGTGTGTGGGTGTTGATAAGGTGATAAACCCAGAGAGAGAGAGAAAAGAAGATTTCCACTTTTGTTTGTCTTCTCTAGATTTTCAAAGTTGGGAAGGTGGTTTCTACCCAGCCAGGGAGAGACATGCACACATAGAAAGAGAAGAGAGATGATGCTTTAATTTAATCAGCATCATCATAATAAACCCATGAATATAATTAGTGTAGAAGTACAATTCGTTGGGTTAAAATTATGCTGCCCAAACAAATCAGATTGTGTGGGTGTGGACTGTGTGGAAGAGTGATTAACATATTCTGACAATGCTCATTGTGGCTCTACACCTATAATTAAAATATGGCCATCTGCTCACAATTTTGATGTCCTCTTCTCCTCCATTCCATTCCATAGGCAGTTCATTATCATCCGAGGCGAGTAAGTTGAAAGAGGTGGAAGAGAGACTGGAGAAGGAACTCAGTTTGATGAACCAACGACTTGACTCAGCTGTGGAGAAAATAATCAAATCATCTACATCGTAATTACTCTCCCTTTCTCTCACTTTCTCTTTCCCCTTCCAACCTTTCCCTCTTTGCTTTTCCTGCTCCTCCTCCTCTTACATGACGGACCATTCATTTCACAAATTTATCTTTCCTTCCACCCTCCCTTCAATTGCCGTCATTATATTCTTCTACTCCCATAATTTCCTTATTATTATCCTTGCACTCTATTTTCTCATCTCTTTTCGCTCTCCACACCCACGCACCCACATCCAGACAACTTCTTTTCACCCCCTTAATCCACTTTCACTTTACTGTGTTGACAGAAATTTTTAAATGTCATTAAACACACTGATATAACACCTCAACGTTTGATTAAACTTGACTTTCTCTTTCTATTTATAAACCCGACTTTGAGACGATCATTTTGACGACCCAGACAATGGAACGCGTTTTTGAATGTACGCACCTTTCTCTTTCCCCTGGCCCCTGAGTCGACCTAGGGGAAAGTCCACCCAATTATCTCTCATTAAGTAATAAAATGTCTAAAACAGACTTAACCTACATGAACTTTCATCCTAAGTCATCGCCTTGTTTAATCCTTTCTATGCGACTCTGGATTGGACAAAAACTTTCACCGCACCTTTTGTCCGTCCCACTTCTATACGAATAACATCCAATTTTATGTGGGATAAAAAAAACTATTTTTTCTCAATTTGTTCCTCTTGATCCAGGTCACAAATATTAATGGACATGTCCAAGGAGTCTCTCCAGCAGATTCATCAACTCGAATCAGTCAATACAAAGGTAATATTATCTTTTCTCCATCTCTCTTTCACTTTCTCCAATTTTTTCACATAAGCTGTAAGTAAAAACCCTTTACTTTTGGCAATAATATTTTGGAATCATTTCCCAAAAAATTGGGAGATTTAGCCTATTTGTTGGCTTTACCTCTGACTGTACAGTACGAGTATGTAAGAGGAGGGTCCGAGTTGTTAGAGAAAGTCAAGGGAAAAGAAGAGAAAAAAAATAATGCCCCCCATGATCTGATTATAATAAAGGTACTGAGTGAGCTCAAAGCAGTTCAAACTGAGTTGGGAGATGTGGGCCAAGCTTCCGTCCAGACCGTTTTCAACGTTCAAGTGAGTCCTATTGTAGTTCTATATATATATATATAGCACATCGTAGTTTGAGAGAGGAGAGAGGATGAGATGAGGTGGGAAAGGGAGAGAGACACACTGCGATCTTTAAGCTTTTGATCCTTTTTTTCGCAGACAGAGAGAGAGAGAGAAAAGAGATAAGTTTCTCTGTTTTCCTCCTTCTTTCTCTTTTCCACGGACTTTTTTTCTATGACGCTGCAGAAATTCAAGGCGAAAAGATGTGATTCGCTCTTTTCCTCTGTGGGCCCAACTAGCCATTATATTATATTAGAGAATATTATTGTATATAAATATACATTACATTATGATCAGAAGAATGGAGATTGTAGTAGTTGGAGATGAAGAGTTTTCCTTTCTCTCTCTCTCAGGATAAAAATACAGAGAGAAAACACACAGAATTTATGTGTCGAGAAGAACATGTGGTACAAATTACAATGCGTCTATCACGAACACTCAATAACACAACCAGCCAAAAACCCGCACCGCACAAATGTGAGCACACCCTCACATATGGAGCCAAGGCGAAAAGACTCGAGAGTTTTCGAAACGATGGAAAATGTAGAAAAATAAGCAAAAATATGTATGTAGGGTGGAAGGCACACATGCTATTACAGTTACACACACTCACACACACAACCCCCCCTCCACAATACACATACTGAATTTTAATGACAACATTTTCCTTTAACTCTCTTCTCAATTGCACTGCTCATGTTTTCTTTATACTGGAAATATGAGTCAGTGTGTGATATGAAATTACTTTTACTTTCCATTTTTGTGTCTTTTCCCTCGAGGACTTTTTGTACTCACAAAACACATTTTAGAGGGGGAGAAAGTAGGATTTTGGGAATCTTTTGTCATATAGAATGTAGAATGAATGACACCCTTGATAGAATGATTTATTCTTGATTTTATGTAAATTTATTACAATCTCTTCATTTCAGTTATTATTGCAGTTTGAATTATTTGATACTCTGTTGTTATTTCTTTACACAATTCGATTGTCGAGTGGATGGCACGTTAGTAATTTTTGTGATTGTAGCGAGTTGTAAATGAGGAGAAAGTAGGAATAGGAGAAGTAATTTTATGAGATGTATAATTTAAGACTATTACAATATTTTCGGAGAAAACTTCTCCATTTCTGTGAAGGTACATTTCTTTTTGTGCAGTTTTTAATTTTGATGTGTCTCCCTTTGACTCATCAAAATTGGATTGAAGTGCACACAAAGAGAAAGAGAAAGAGAGAAAAAGAGAGCCAGAAGCTCAAAAAATAATTAATATAACTCAACTTGTCTATATATTTTCTCTCTGGGTGTGTGCCTGTTTCTCTATTTCTCTGAACTTTCTCTGCAGACTGTCAGCTGGCGGTCTTACTTTCTCCATTTGAAAATGATGGGAAAAAACTAAGAAATGTAACGTGTGTCTTCATTTAACTCTCTCTCTCTCTTTCTTTTAAGTGTGTCTTTGGATGTGTGGTTCGTATATATGGAAAAAAACGAGATGGAATAACCAGGAAGAATTTTTTTCGTGCAGACATGAAAAAGAAGGAAAGATTGTTTGATGACAGGATAATAATGGCACATTGCTGTTTCAAAAAGCTCTCGTGCTTACCATTCACTGTACATATACATACCTACGTTGAAGTCAAAGAGAGAGGAAGAGAGAGAGTCATATAGTTAATGAAGGTCGGCCATGCAAGTGACTTTGAAGATAAAATAACAAGAAAGTCTCTCCTTTCCTCGCATCTATCTATAATGTAAAGATGTGTGTCGTAATGAGAGAGGATATAATACAATTGTCTCGTTATTGTTTTCCCTCCCCTGTCTCTCTCTGTCTCCATCCATCCCCTTTCCAAAATTAATGTTTCAAGTCTCCAAGTAGCTGATGACATTATATGATGATTATTTTCCAAAAAGGATTGAGTGTGTGTTCAGAAAAATACACAAAACTTCTCTCTTTCTCTCTCATTTATACACATGTAACAAATGCATTTGTAGAAAGCAGAAGAGAATCTGATGAAAGCTATGGCAGAGCATGGGAATAGGACGCTTTACGCAGTGCGACAGAGCAGCACTGGCGGCCCTGGACGTTCAGTCGTATTAGAGAATGGGAGCTACGGGAATTCCATACAGGCAGATGCGAATACAATTTCTCCCTCCTCCTCCTCCTTCCTTTTCTCATCTTCAGGAGGTCTGGCTCCTTTGACGTCCTCCACGACGACGACGTCTTCTTTAAAGCCTACTCAATCCTCCATGTCATGTTCGTCACGTAAAAGGCTGATAAATGGTAAGGAAAATAGAATCTTGTTTAATGACAAAATTATTCTTCTCTCCCTGCTTTCTCCTCGCACTCACACTCCCTTTCTTTCCCTCAGCTTTCTCTTTCCTTCATTCCCCAGAAGGTACAAGTTTAATCCTCACATTTTGGGGTTTTCTTCAATGAGAAATCCTGGAAAGGTGAAACAACAGACTTTTCTTTACCTTTTGCCAGACATAGACATATACTTACAGTGTAAGTCTTACACTATGTAAATGCGGCCGTACTTCACAACAGCCACAATAGACTTTCTCTTTGTCTCTCCAAAAATTAAGTGTGGGATATCCAATTTGTCTAAAACAGACACAGAATCTTATACACAATATTGTGGGATGTAAAATATATGAAAATTAACGTGTAGTCTGACTTTCTCCAAAAACTTTTATTTATTATTGTGCTTCACTTCATCAAACTTTTGAGAGCCTAAAATGTGATGACCGTGGGTGCAAAATCTTCCAGGGAATTTTGAAATTTCATCGAGTTAATCAAAGCTTCATTCACATAAAGTGAGTTTTCTAAACATTTTCCGCCATTTTCTTAGAAAATCACTGCAAAATCTTTGAACTTCAATGAATTTTCAGTACTTTTCTAAGATTTTTCGAAATTTTCATCCATTTTCTAAGATTTTTCAAAAACTTCATCGAGCCGGGCTCGTCAGAATGGAAGATTTTGCACCCACGGTGATGACTTTCTCCTGACAGTTTCGGCTGATGCTGTGTTTCTATTGTTGTTTATATTGTAGACTTTCAAGAAATTTTAGGTAAATTAGAATGTCAGGAACAAGTAAACTTTCAAAAAATTACATATTGCAAAATTAAATAGAAAGAAAAATCATTGTTTTTGTAAATTAGGGCAGGCGGTACTTTTGAAAGCTCCTTGCAAATCTTTTTTTTAAAATCAGAGACAATGATAAATAGATACCAATTAATTTTTAAAAATTAATGGATCCTCCGGGTAAAAATGGAAATCAAAAATTAACTTAGCAGGAAAATGGTTTGACACGCGATCAGCTTCATGTAATTGTGCCTGTTATTAGTGCATATCATTGGGAGGATCCAGATCTCCATTACTATTGGATGTAAGTGATAAGTAAGGGTGAAGCATGATGTAAGGAATGGAGTGTTGGAGATAATTGCATATTATTGCGTATTTCATGACACGCTCTACTCTATTTTTACTCCTTCTATGACCATTATGGAAGAGAGGGTGAGGGAAAAGGAAGTGTGGATGAAGGAGTGTGGAATGTGTGTGTGTTGGCCTCACCCTGAGAGCACGGAAAGAATGAAAATTAGAGATCAGGTGGTGGGGGATGATGTATGTGCCTTGGCACATACACACACACTCGTGTACTCGTATGTGTATACCGTAAATGATGAAATGGAGATGTGTCCAGTCAACACTAATCGCAAAATATATGGTTTCCCTATTGGAATACATGGAATTCCAAGTACATGATCTGGGGTATCTATTTGAAGCTTCATGGTAGAGCCGGGTGTGTGTGTGTGTGGACGTGGGGGTCTTTTCGTCTTGGCTCACACACCTCAGACAATCCATTACAGTAGAATTTGCCATAACGGACTCCACATTGAGATGAATTGGACCTTGAATGAGAGATGGACTCCATTGAACTTAATGGGTGTGCCTAGCATCAATGATATAATATTACAGGTATCTTTAAGGTCAGTCTATAAATTTTCACTCTTTCCAATGGTCAAGTGGAATGAACGAACTGATCCCCCACATATGTGTGTGTTCTCCGTAATGATCCTTTAAAGCACACACACGCTCTCTATCTATGTAGTACGTATAAGGTATGTACATGTACTTACAATAAAGAGGATTGAGTAGCCAGACTTCTTCTCAAGCTTTTCCCTTCATTGGATCACGTTCCATCTGTCTGCCGTCTTTCCCATGGCTTTCACTTCGTATACCTTTATATATACTGTAGAAATTCTTGAGTAGGAAAAAAATTCCAGTTTTTCCAACTTTATTTCCCACTTTCTCCACTTGTTACCCTGCTAATTACTTGACTACTCTGTATTTCGTTAATTTGAATTCTCTTTTTGATTTTTTGAGAATTAAAATGTACATTCCGTGACGAATTAAAAATGTTTTGATTTTTTGAAGGTCGTCCAAGAGACTGCAGTGAAATCCAAGAATCGGGACACAGTCGGAATGGAGTTTACCAAATTTTTCCTTTCACTCCCAAAACTTCTGACCCTGAGGCAGAATCTCGTGGAGTTGAGGTGAGTCCTGATCATAAAGAGGAAATAAGAGAAGATCAAATTGCTCAAAAAATCCATTGATTAGTTACTCAGAGAAAGTAGAAAACTCTGCGTAAAAATTTTTATAAGAGAAGAGAGAAAGGTCAATGCCGGTGTGGCTACTCCCTTCGGCAGCTCAACATAATTTAAAATAAATATTGTGGCATTGCTAATAGGATTCAAAGTGGAATGATGATCAGGATAGTCCTAAAAAGAGTCACCGCCTTTGGCTTTAGTGAAAGTGGAATAGATTCACTGGGGGGACGAGGGAGGAGTCTATTAAAGCTACTTTTATTTTCACACATCATTCTCATTCCTCGACCATTATAATACGTGTTTGCCATCAAGAATACCGAAGTTTTCTTTTCTCCCTCTCTCTCACTCTCTCTTGTACGTACTTTTATCTCTGATCACTACTTTGTAGGAAAGACAAGGAAAAGACAGAGCAAAAACGACGGGGAAAAACATTCCAAGAATTCTGTAGAGATTTGTGTGTGTATGTGTGTGTGTGTGTGTTGAAAATACAAACTATTATTATACTTGTTTGTTTTCCCTATCTCTTGTGTGTTCTCCTTTTTTCGAGGATATGGCACTACATTTCTAGTTGGAATGACTGTAGCCTTGAATTCTTTAGACTTTTGTTGCTTTCTCTCTCTCTCGCTGAATGAACTTTTCCCCTGTCGTCCGTGTAAAGAAGAGGGAGAAAGACAGTGTATGAATTTAAAATGTTTCTTAACAATGTTATCACCATCAATCCTTTGCCGTGTCTCTGTACTCTGTACTCGCCCATGTAATGTAAAACCAGGGACTTTCTCTCACACACAAACTGCAGCGTATAACGAAACGGAGAGAGAGGGAAAGAGAGAAAACATGGGGAGAAAGGGAGTGGACTTTCTTTTTATGAACTTTGTGAGCTGGAGATTGTTGTTGTTGCTGTCTGGATAGTATCTAGGATACAGAGAAAGAGAGAGAGAGAGAGGGAGAGAAAGAGGATGCATCTCACGCTCTACTTTCAAGTCTAAACCACCAGATGAGAAGGACACTCATTTTATAATGAGATAACTTTGGGAATTTATGAATGTCTCCTCTCCACTCATCCTTATGATAACCTTGAGGGTCGTTCTCCCCTGGCCCCTCGACTTTATTCTCAATTCAAGGCCATGTCATACAAAAAAGATACTGTGAAGTAACCACCAACCTCCACACCAGACTTTCTCTCGGTGACTTTCCCCTTCAAAAGGGAAACTAGAGAAAAAACTAGGGAAAAGATTCTTGTATGTACAATGCAGCAAAAAAATTCAGGATCAAGTGAATGTGGACATAAAGAGTGAGATGCAGGAAATCTTTTTGGCTTATAAATCTGGAATATATGAATTTCTGTCCTTCTTTGTTGTGCATGGCTGTATACATGTAGGACCTACCTGAGAAGGAGAGGGGATTTTCAAAATTTTGAATCATTCTAGGCATACTCGAAATTTTCATCTCAAATATTTTTGAACAAAATAAAAATGTGGACATCCTTTGTGAGCAGATGGAAGAATGTGTCATCATCATTTTTCTAATATATTATGTCATTTTGTCTCTCTCTTTTGTGTGTGTGTGTGTTGGGAACAAATATTTTAGGTGTACTGTGACTTGGAGAGTGATGGAGGAGGGTGGACAGTCATCCAGCGTCGATCACATCATCAAATTCCAAGAGAAAATTTCTTTCGACCATGGAAAGACTATGAGAGTGGATTTGGCTCTCCCTACAACCACGTCTGGCTGGGTCAGCAGGGAAAAAATACCTCAAAAAAAACTGTCATAAAGCTGATTGAATTGCATTCCATGAACTGTGTCTACCATTTGTATGTACAGTGTACCCTACACACACAATTCCTTACATGAAAACTTTCCCTGTCACTCTGTCCTTAATCCACCTAATATCCTTGTAGTCCCTACTTTGAAACACGAACCACGTACATTATCTCCATCATAAAAATATGACAACATACATCCCAAATTGTCCACACACCGTATTTGTCCAATGAAAACTTTTTAAAAAAATTCGGGAGTTTGAAAATATCTCAAACTTTCTATGCCCTGCTTGAGAAGAGTGCAGAGTCAAAATTGGGAATAATTACCCGGTTTTTACTCTCAACTCTCCAGCTTCAGTTGAATAAATACGGTGTACACTTTTGGGACTAGAATTAAACGTTTTTGACCCACATTTGATCTATATTAGGTCTCGCTGCCCTTGCCGACTTGACTGAGGATGGGGATCAACAACTAAGAATTGAATTGGAAGACTGGGAAAATAATAATCGTTGGGCCAATTACGGATATTTTAGAGTGGGCAACAGTACGGATTTGTATCGACTCCATGTTACCGACTACACAGGGAATGCAGGTAATTTCACTTTTATATTTTGTATCGTCGTCACCATCAATCCACGTCTTTTGTCTGCTTATTCTCTAATTTCCCGAAAGGGAACAAGTTTAATACACATTCGGAGAAAGAAATGCCAAAAGCGTTTGATTATTTTTTCTGGAAAAAAACGTCGCCTCTGTTCTCATTTCGAGGGAATGCCGAATTTATAGTTTTCCCTCTCCCTGTAAACTTCCTGTGTAAAAGCGTGGAAAAGGGAAGGAGAAAACAGATGAGTTTGGGACTTTCTATTTTGGAGAGAAGATTCATTTCCCCTCATTATTTTCATTTTTATCAAAAATCTCTACATTAAATTGTACACCATCCATCCACATCACCCTCCTCCTCCTCCTCCTCCGTCACACACACACTCACACAAATTCATTTCATTCTTTTACACTGGACTACCTTATATTTCGCCTAGTTCCAGCCAGCGCGTGCTGAAGGGGCTATATATTTGGCCCGGGTGTATTTATTTTGGACGGAGAGAAAGTGAGAATGAGTGGGCGGGTGGGTGTGGTGCGAAAAAAATTGAAAGAAACAAGAATTGAATGCCTCCACATACTCACAACTTTAAAAGATCCTCCTCTTCTTCTTCTCCATCTCTTTTCTTCGTTACATCCGCCGTTCCGTCACAGCACACAAGGAGCAAACGGCGGTAACGGTAAACTGGAGAGGAAACTCAATTTTCTTCACTTCATTTCCGCACTCATGGTAAAAAATGAAGAGAGGGAAGAGACGAGGAGGGACGAGGAACAAAAGTAAAAGTTTTTGATAACTAAAAATACATGGCGGGTTGGGGGATCACTTTCTCCAAACACTTTCTCTTTTTCCTGTAGCTCTGGCTTGTGTTTCATTTCTCTCTCTCCATTTCATTCACAAGGCAAAGCCTTCATTTTAAGGGAGACAAGAGGAAAAAAAGTCTGTTCCACTTAAATACACACCCCAATTTCCATTCATTGATGCGGAGTCCTTGAGTGTGTATGAAATTCTTGTTCTGACATGCACACACACACACCATCCTAGTATCCATATCCGTTTGCATCAACATCTACACACTTCTGTCCATGTCTCATGTTCTCATTGTAGTGTGTGTGTGTGGACTAACTACAGTACAGATCGATTGTCATGCCTCTGTGTAAATCATTTCAGTTGAGGAGGAGGAAAGAACTTACTTCACTCTTCTCTCCTCTTCTCTCTAGACGAAAAACTACATGGAATTGTGTACTTAAATTGACTACTTGGTTTATACGAAAAGAGAGAAAGAGAGACAGGGAGAAAAGTGGAGGGGGAAAGAAACAAAGACTCATACATGTCCATGATTAATTACACCACAGACACTCTCAGTCTGCATTGACCCACTGTGAGCAACTTTTGTGTTGTTCCCTGTGCCCCGCTTTCTCTCTTTTTCTCTCCCTCTCTCTCATGCTTTCCCTGAGTGTTGTCTACTTGAAAACTCATTCGTATGGACTCTTCTTCTTTTTCATTTGTTCAATTCCTTCCAACCCAATTCTTTCCCTCTCACTTTATCTAGTCCTCCTCTCCATTTGGCTTACATTACACAGAGAGAACCATCCTAATTAACCTTTTTGTTCGACTGTCCGTACCAGTTTTGTTGACTTTGAAGGAGAACAAAAAAACTTTTTTTTTATAGAACAAAATCCCACCCAGGACACACACAACTATCTACCTCCTTCTACAACTCCAGTTCAACAACGCACAGGGCTACGTACAAACCCAACAGTAAAGCATAACTAACTTTTTTGGACTGATTTTCTCTCTCGTTCTCTCTAAAAGCTATTTTTATACCTTCAATATATTTTGTAAAGCCCAAAGATTTCCGTCTGTCATATTTTTATCACACACGTCCAATATTTTTTGGCAACTTTCACCACTCAGCCGAGAAAGTTCATGACGACCACAAGTATTAAAATAATGAACAATAAGATAACCATTGTGACCTGATTTGATTCTCTCTCCCTCCCACACGCCTTTCTACTCTTGTAGCTTGGAGATATGGCACAAAATCTTGAAGTTCATGATGACATCATCATCGTATGGTCCATATTACAAATATTTCGTGTGTAAAAACACTTGGATGTAATCTAGCTCCAACGACCCTCTCCTCCTCCGTACTTTCTTCAAGTTCAAAATGATTATGAGGACGTGACTGCTAAGTGGAAATGAGAAAGGAGGAGAAAAAAAGGGGAGTGAAAGGAGGGAATGGGAGAAGGAGGTGTAATTGGAGTTGTAGTACAAGAAAATAAAATAATTTGAAATTTGCTCGTGACATTTCACAAGAATTGAGTGGGTAACTGTGACTGTCCCCTCTCTCTCCTTGGGTCTACGTGAGAAGAGAAAAAGACAGTGTGGATGGGTGTGTGTGAGGGTGAGATCAAGAGAATTGTCCAGCTTTCATGAACACCCTCAGTTGACTCCATTCCAGTTTAATACAGAAGCAGGAGATAGACCTCCGCCGCATTCCCTGATCATGTCATGTCAAAAAAGGAGAGAGAAATAGCCCACTTGGGTAGTTTCCTCATGATCTTTGATTGTAAATGCGTAGATTCGAGTCTTACATCTGATATTGGGCTTGAGAGACGGATATTGTGAGAGGCATGGACGAGATGAGGAAATATAAGAAATGTCCTTACCATTCCGGTCGGTCAATGCAATGGAAATCTCTTTATGACAACTGAGACTCAGTTGAACTGACAGTCATGCATACCATATACACGGAGATAGAGAGAGAGAGAGAGAGAAAGTCCGGGATGCTGTCTGCCTACTAATACACTTCAATTCCAACTTTCTCTCTTTACGCTTTCTTCCCTCGCCAAAATTTACAACTCTGACTTTCATCAAGGCACTGAATCTTTGATACAGTCTCTCTCTTTCCATCCCCTATAGACACATACGTACGAGTGTGTGTGTGCCAACCACAGGCCCTCATGAATGAAGTGAAATTCATTTTAAAATAAATTTAAATGCCTTTCTCCCCTATTCTAGAAGGACTTTTGTAGAGCTGTGGGGGAAAGTCCTTGGCATTATATTTTGAATCAAGGTCAACTCTCTTTCTCTCTCTCTCTCGATTTTCCTTCCGCATTCCCCTCCACAAAAAAACTTGTCGACGGACAGTTAGCCTTGACAAAAGTTTAATGGAGCACAGCATAGCATGGATAAAGAGAGAGAGAGGAGGTGGAGGAGGAGAAGGAAGTGTGCCGGGGGAAATACTGCAATGCTGGTACAACGCAAATAAACAATCAGAGTCAATCTCGTTTGTTTTAACTCGCACAACAACAAAATCTAGATCAAAGGAAATGGACGAAGGATGGACTTGACGTAGATTAATTTTTTATTGAGTGGAGAAAGTTGATTTTTAACAGTCATTAAATATGCCATAAATTTTTATGCAATAACATTATGGGTTTTTTGAAAAACTTTGCCCAGCAAGTTTAATTAATAACTTTATAGGATATCATTTTTAATATTATTTAAATTTAAATTGTAAGAGATTTCTTGATCAGTTTATCAAATTAATTAAAAAATTTTTAATGAGTTGTTACGAGTTTGGAATTTTTTGTTTCCCAGTTATAGAGATTAATCCAGAAGAAAAATAGTTGACAGCGAGGAAGAAAGCTGTGCTTTCTCCTTTCCCTTGTTTACATTTCTCCTCCTAAACGATTGTAGTTTCAAAATCATGTGTTTGACATTTTTTTGAAATCTGTAAAGAAAAAATACTGAAAAGAAAATGCATGTAAAAAATTTGTATTTTTTAGTCTCATTTCCAACTACGTACAATATTTCTCTGTTGTCCTCTCACCATGTGGTCGAAAAATTCTCTGAGGGATTTAACTGTGGCTAGAAGTATGACAAGAATAAAGTGTTGAAACTTATCAAAACAACTCAACGATCAAAAAATGCAAGGAGAAAAACTCAGAACCTCTTTGTCACGACTGCATCTGTCTAGAGAAAGGAGGAAGAAAAGGAGGGAGGGAGAGGAAGGGGAAAGTAGAAAAAATCCGTCCTCCTCCTTTCTCCTCCCCAAATTCCCACTGTTATTTGACATGGTCGATGACAGTTTTCATGATTCCGCTTTAGTTTTTAACAAGTGCACAACACACACACTGACACACACACACACATGTATAAACAAAATGCCGACATTGTGTGTTCGTGTTTAGAATTCAGATTCCCTCTGCTGTCCCATATCTCGATGTATTATTTATGTCTCGAGTGATTTTGAAAAAAGGGACGGTTAGGACACAAACACACATATAAGTACATTGTTGTGTACGTGTGTGTGTGTTTGGTCGATCCGTTTGTTCCAGACGTGATGAATGATGTTGAGATGTGTGGAGAGGAAAAATATTTATTGAATTGTGGATGTCATCTATACAATATTGTGTTTTTTTATATAGGAGATTCATTGGCTTATCACAACGGGATGCCATTCTCCACCAAGGATCGTGACAATGATTTGGATCGAACAATCAACTGTGCTCAAAAATACCATGGAGCTTGGTGGTATAAAAATTGTCATCAGGTGAGTAATCACTTTCTCCCTTTATTTTTGACTCTCCATTTGTTCTCATTTAAATTATAGCACAAATACATCATAAACCATTCGAGAGAGAGAAAGTGGGTTAAAAATGGGCGAGGGTCCAAAAACCCACCAATTATCTATCCACCCCAACAAAGAACGGTTGGCTAAAAAGTAGTTGCTGTGAAACACCAAAATATGGCTACACACAACAGCATAATAAAATAATAATAGAGGCAGGAGAAAGAGGGAATGTGGCAAAAAATGAAGCACACACACAGGGAAGAGAGTGAGATCTCATTTTTTTGCACACAGTTGTAAATTTGGACAATTGGAGTGTGTGGCAGTCAGCCGAGGAGGAAATTTGTTAACGAAATCTATACACAACTCATCTGACGGTATGTTCAAAGTCAGGATGATGGACCATGTTGGCAAGAGTATGGAGTGAAAGTACGTATGATCCCTCGTCTTTGGAATGGAGTGGGAGAATTGTCCATGGGTTGGGTTTGGAGTATAATTTAAAGACAATAAACATGGGCTTGGGATGTATGGACTGAATTTGGTGTGCTGAGGCAAAACAATTTGTGCCATTTCATAACTTAATAATAAATAGTTGTATTTTGGACAAACCCAAATATTCCTCCCTCCCTTTCTACTTTCCCCACCCCACTTTCTCTCTCCCCCTCGTTAAGCACAGTCAAGTTGTTAAGCATGTTCAACAAAGGGTGAAAACGTTGGGTATAGGAGAGGAGGGACGAACCTAGACTTTCTCCCTGCTTTCTCTCTCTCTCTCTCCGTTTTTCCGGATGATGACTCACACAGTCAGGCTAATACTAATGCTATATCCACATTTCATAATTCAGTAATTTATGAATGTTCCATTGTACACGCATTGTACCTTCCTCACTTTCTCTCTCTCTTTCGGTTTGTTCAGTCGTAATTCGAACCATAAAGAGACAGGGAAAAGCGTGGCCGTGACACATGGACAAAGCTGAAATTCTCTCTCTACCTCTTCTTTCTCTTCCGATCCCTTTTCTCATCATAGTCTGTTGAGTCATTTAACAATTTATTCAGTTAGTTTGTCTTTGTATGTGTCTATTTCCAGTCTTTACTACTAACCCATTTTCTCCAATCATTGAGAGGGTTTATTGAAGGATGACCGTTTGTTTTATAACTCACGAGACCTTCGAAAGGGAGATAGTTTCATTTTTATTGTAATACGGTAAATCGGAAATTTGCAAATTAAATAGTCATCCAGAATAAAATTACACAATTAAAAAATAATTGGGTGTGTGACTGACTCATTAACTAAACAATCAATACTGCATCAGAAATGATGGGTCAAATCAAGGAAATCAAAGAAGGAACCTTTATCTCGTTTTGCAGATGAGAGAATGGAAAAGGAAAAATCAAAAGGTGAAATGAGGTAATTCCAATTTCCGTCTGCACAGCAGTAGTCAGCCATAAGGTTTTTCTTTTTTCACGAGGAAAAGAAACTACATGATAAACATAATGCAAGATTATGATAGTCAATCGTTTGGAAGAAATTGAAATGCAAGAGACTTGAAAAAGAGGAGGCTGACTGTGAATGGAATATCCTCCTCTCGAGAATTTCTCTGCATAAAATCACAATTTTTGCACAGTGCATAACCCCTCCTCCTCCTCACGACAGACGGACACCAAATGATATGGCGTAATGGACTGAACTGGAAGATCAGAATCCTACCGTAAGTACCACAGTACATGTATGCACAGAGAAGACAAACATGGAGGATAACATCTTGCAAAAACTGTGAATGTGGTGCATCTGGTGGGGGAAAGGAATGAGATAGAAATTGCAAGTTCAATATGGGCCAGCAAATTTGATTGTACATACTATGTAGTACGAGTATCACTTTGTCCTCCAAACCTCTCTCTAGAATACAATACTCACTTTTATCTACGCAAAAAACATATTGGGATTTCTTATCTCCTCCATATTCATTTCTACATATATTTATCAGTACTTTACAATTTTTTTTATCGCTACCAATAATCCATTGAGATGTACTGCTAGCATTTACTTTCCTTGCAAACATTTAACCGTATTCGAGTCAAAGAGAACCCAGTTTTTCTGAAAAAAATTGTGGAGAAATCTTGGAGACAGGAGAATTTTCATTTGGACAAACACGGTATGGAAAGAGAGAAAGAATCCGTCTCATTCCAATTTTTTATGCAACAATGAAAAGCTTGGCCATATCCATATGGAAAGTATAATCTGAAAGGATTTTTGCACAGGCAGGGGCTTCTGGGATCTCCATTTAGAAAAATTAGTATTCATTGAATTTCACAAGTTGTTTGTGAGGAGTATGGAGAAAGTGGGAGGATGTAGGAGCATGGAAATTTTTTGTAACCCTCCAAAACTTTCTTTCTCTTTTATGTCTCCAGCTTCTTTGCAAATATACGGAGAAATTGTGACACACGCACACGTTGGCCTAGGGACATCCACATTTAATTTCATTGAGAAATGGGAAAGGGTCAGAAGTGTACAACTTCATTTTGTTAATCTGAAAATATTAGACACACACACGCTCACTGAAAGCTCTTCGTATAGACTTGTTCTTTTTACGCAATAAACAAATGTAATGTTATTGTTTCACAAGGTTTTTGAATCCTAGTTTTTGATGATGAGGAAGTAATTTTAAAAAGTTTTTCTCATCATCAACATCATCATCACCATCTTCGTCATCAAGATGATGATAAAGAAAAATAAACAAAGGATTTGAATACACAGAGTATATATCCAACCTCCCTAATTACAAAGGACCTCGTTATATTTACGGGGGAACACCGGGAAAAGGAGGAAGAAGAGGAGAAC
>WJFB01000309.1:0-73444 GCA_009870185.1 Pygmarrhopalites habei | reverse complement strand
TGCCAATTAAAATGTTACTTTAACACACACGAGAGAGTGGAACAGCTGAGAGAGACAAAATGCGAAAACTTGCATTTTCTGCCGCTACCTGTTTTGCGCCACATAATTGCATTCCCTATCACACAGCCACCATTTCTCTTGTATTGATATTATTTTTACTGAGGAATGAATAGAGAGAGGGACAATAGTAAATATTGAAAATAAAATAATCATACATCCCCCATACATACAAGTATGTAAACTCCTCCACTTGAAACTGCAAACAACACAGAATCTCCTTATGTAGTTTCTTCCTTGCATTCAAACACACACACACACGCACATGTGTCATCCAAACTTTAAGTATTTATTGAAACTATTTACTCATCATCATCAGCTTTGTGATTGCATAATCTTTTCATAGTTTTTGTCAATAAGGTTTCGGGATAAACACTCTCTACTAGTACACCAAGTGAAGACACGACATCAGAATGGTTTTTGTACAATCAAACAATCTGACTGTCTCCCCACTAATTTTTGACATCAACTTTTTCTTTTGAACCGGCTTAGGGCTGATTTTAAATGTAAGACATGGAATTTTTTCACTCTTTATTTAATTAATTCTTTGTATGTAAGTAGGTATAACTTTGTTTGTGTACGTAGTAGGTTGGATATTTGTATTATTGGAAATGCGTGTGTGTGTTTGTCTTTCCAAGACGTCACAAAATTTTTTTTCTCACATTATAATGTACTTAAATGTGGCGACTTGTGTTTGTGTGTGTGTGTCACACACACACACTGTGTGTATTAAGGAGAGTGTAAAGTGGGAAGGTAAAGTATGGAGGAAGTATGGAGGGTTATCGCATGTTGAATCTTATTCATCTATAGTTAGTAAAGTACCACACACACACATACCAAAGTGGGAGGAAGAATGAAATGTAAACAGTAAAGGTACAGGATATCGAGATAATATCCATAGCACACAGTCCTTACTGGACTGGATTAATTATGAATAATATCATTCACAGTCGTCCTATTATTATTACATTAGTCTTACACATGCTGCGTGTGTATATTGTGGGTATTCTTATATGTATCTCCAATCTTATATGTAATACAAATACATAAGGAATTAAGTTGTTCGTCTTTTTACTGGACTTTTTTTTATCGCTCCAAGGGAAAGTAAACACACGTAGAGAGAGAGAGAGAGAAAGAGAAAGAGAGTGTGTGGATTGCTCGCACGTAACCCAGTTTAACCTTGTGAGTAAACAAAGCTTAAAATAACTAAGAAGGAGGCAGAGTGAGACTACACAAAACGTGAGTGTTGGATCAAGTCACTTCTTTCCTGTAATAATATTATTAACTGCACTGTACTTACTGAATAAATACACACACTCTGTCCTTTTCTCTTTGTATATATACTGTATGTATTTACATTGTGACTTCCATGTAATTTGACGTGATCGACAGGGATTCTTGGAAAATTTTTTGTTTTCTTTTCAAACCACCACCTTAATGTATATTAGAGTGTTATACCTGTTGTACTTTAACTAATTATCATGGAAAATATGACGCCGCACTCTGTACTGAATCATGATCCTAACTAACCCTCAAATTCCTTGCAAATTTGTGTCAATCCTTTTTGTTGAATGAATCAAGATAAAAATCACTGATTTAAATGATGAAAGTTGGGAAAGTTAATACATATTATGATAGTCAATTCTTAGCTGGCTATGACTTGAACACTTTGGATTTTTTTTCTTTGGATAAACAATCAAATATGTCGGGTGATTTGTAGCAAGTTTTTTCTTCCTCCTCCTCCATTCCATGTGCCATGTAGACATTATGAAAAGGTATCAATACAAATTGTGATGTTTAGTGTAGAAACAAAGATTTGACATCCATATGTCTGAACAATGGAAAATTTCAAGTTTGAAACTACTGTCATTGTCTGTTCGGCAGTAGGCACTCACTTTGTGTGTGTGTGTGTATTTAAATGGTGTCGAAATATTAATATTACTTTTACACATTAAAAATTTATGCACTGCAGTTTCTGAGCTTGAGACAAAGAAAATAGTGGTTCATCAGGAGTCATGTGATTGTATAAAATGCAATTTGGATGAGGAAAAATAGTGTGTATTATTTGACAAGGAGGAATTATTATAACATTCATTATTACATATGTATATAGCAAAATGTCCATCAATATTCTGACTCTAAATGCACTCAAATGTACAGTAAGTATGACAGACCGATTTGAATGAAATTGTTTCAGTGATTTTGCATACGAATTGATTCGAATCTGTATCGAAATTCAAGCTATGTATTGAATAACAGTTATTCCAGAATAACTACTTCTGCAAGTCCATACGATGTATGTATGTAGGTATGAGGTAATAAGAATCGATCTTCCAATGGTTTAATGAAGCATATTATGTACTCCAACCAAACACATTTGGAATAAAATTGCAATAATAATAAAATTTTCATTGATCCAGTTAATTGCATCAAGAAGGTTTGCATTATATAAGCATAGCTATTCAATTGATTCTATTGGTACATACGAAAGTTAAATACGTTGACTGTGTCACACAGTCTGTCTCAAGTAGTACTTTGCAGTGCAAAGTTTGCACTGACAATGAAAAGAACCTCGCACAATCCAAAACATATTAAATAAGTGTGTATGTCATTTTGCAATTTTCTCTCCAAAATGTTTCATCTAGAGCTATAAAATATTGTGAAGAGTCCAACTACTGATTTGACCTCTCACAGGGTCAAATCAGTAACCCAAACTACAAAATTGATTAACACTATAGCTAGTCAAAGTATTATATGACGGGGATAGTCAAAATAGTGAAAAGGTCACTAATAAAACATTTTTTGTGTGGGTTGATTTTCAGGGGAAAATCAAAAGTGTGCAAAATTGTCTGTGTGATGGTCTCGGGAAAATGAGGAAAAGCAGAGTCTGGAGGAGGTCCGTGCGAGGTGCTTTCATTTAGTCGCCATCTGACTGTGTATCTGTGGGGAATGCACGACCATGCCTGAAAAGACTCACAGTAAATACTAGTAAATAAATAAATTCTCTCCTTTTTGGCTGCGGGACTTGGTCGTCTCCAGAGTTGGTTCTCCAGAGTTGTTTCATAAAAGTTTGTTCCCTGTCTGATTACGGTAAGTTGTCAATTGTCAATTTTGTATATTTTTCTTGTATCTTTCTCTCTCTCTTCATTGTATATTTTATCTGCCCATCGTGTCGTCGCCAAGTGTTTGTATTTCTTAATCATTGTTAACATCGACAGTATTAAATAATGGGTGATGCTTCGGTTAAATCTCAGTCATCTTCATTCAGTGCGTGACTAAAGTGGAAGAGGAGTTAATTAGTCTAATTCAAAATTACCTTGATTCGGAAAATAATACAGTTAAAGTCCCGGACTGGAAGTCTGTGTATCATTAGTGTCAACTCATTGAAACATCACAGTTTACAGTCTTCAGGACATCAACATGTGTCAATTTTAATTTTTTAAAAGGAATTCATTAATTTTTTCTTTTGTTTTAAACTTTCAAATTGGAAAAAAATACAACTTAGAACACTCGAAAGAAAATTTTTTAGAAAAAAAAGTTTGATCATCAGAAAAAGAGCAAAATCATCCTCCCAATTAGACTCGGAAAAATTGTCAAGAAAAGGAAACTTTTTTTTTAGAGTTTCTTGTCATCATATCAAGTTTGAAGCAGATTTTCTAACTCCTCTCATCCAACTTTTAATAATAACATCAGAAAAATAGTCAACAGCAAGGTCATCAGCGCACTGAACTGTATGTGAATTCCTTTTGTGGATTCAAATATTATTTTTCTCTGTAAAATAATATTTGTCACTGGGAAGGGAAAAGAAACAAGAAAAAAAGGAAAAAAGACTGAAGATAGCCGACACCACCACGTCAACTTTTTGATCAACAACAATAATATTTGACAACAACAATAACAAAAGAGAAGACATTAGTGGTAATTGTCACAGGATTTCTCCCGGTCACTTTTCATTCTTGTCGTCCAGTTGATTATTCTAAATCTTCAATTTTATTTAAACAAGTAAAAGAAATAAGCATCTCTCGACAGCGTGGTTTTCGTTTGGTAAGCCATGTGACAGCAATTAATTATTCATTTTCCTCAGCGTAGAATATCTCTCTCTTCCGCTTAGGTAACTTACTTAAGTTGTATTGACAGGAGGAATATCATTTGGTTAGTCATGAAATTAATATTATTACTATTATAGTGATGAGCACAACGTTTTTTTACCTTGTCCGTTTAATTAACATGCCTAGGTAATATTGTTATTGTGTGTGTGTGAATACACAAATTAATTTGTCGTTCAATTTTGAAACTTTGACATAATCTGATTGATCAGCCTTTTCAGAAATGTAATTCATGTGTTGTCAGTCAGGGAGGGTGAGAGAGACTCAAGTTGGTGACACGACATCACCACACACGTAGAATAGAAGAGAGTCGTCAGGAGGATATTTATTTTTCTGTAAGATCTCAAGCCACTGTACATGTATTGTTGATACGTCAGGACTTGTTCTTGTTGTGATAATCACTTGTTGTTGTTGTAGCCGCAATATTTAATTTTGTTATCATTACCACTATCATTCGAAGGAAGGTACTTATATAGTTCCATTGTGGTTGCCCATATAATTGTAGTAGTGGTGGTGAGCATACAACACTACTCTCATGTTTATGACTGAGCTTGGAAAGACTTTTAAATTCTATATCATATCATACAAATCCCCTGCTCCGCCTTCATTTCACATGGTATATACTGTGGTGTGTAAATATTAGATAATTTCACAATCGAGAGTTTAGTACATGGACATTTTTTGAAAAATATTTTTTTAAAATTTAAAATAGTCATAATAAAAAACATTCTTCATGCACAAGTATTAGTAGTGGTAGTAGGGGTGGGAGATGAATTAAAATATGACTGCATTGTGTGAGGATGATAATATAATTTTGGATGTCTCATGGTAGTTGTGTGTGTGTGTGTACTTTTTTGGGTACGGACAATTTCAGAAATTCTAGGACTAGGATAGGAATAGGAGAGTCAGAATTTCCAGCAATACACAAGTTAATGATACTGGTACATAGTAGGAGAGCGAGGTAGTGGAAATACGAAGGTTGTTGTTGTAGTAGTAGGATAACAACATTTTGAATGGTATATTAAATATAGAAGAAAATGAAATGGTTTGGTATATACAGCATTGGAGTGAGTGAGTGTGTGTGTGCGGTTGCTAGCTGCTATGAAATGAGACTTGTTTACATTTTGTCTCGATCGCATCCATCCTAGTAGCTGGTAAGTATATTATAGTAGGGAAACTCTGTGTATATTTTACTCTGCTTCTGCTTCTGACTGAGCCAACGTGCTCCGTGTGTGTGTATGTGTTTATATGGAACGTCATCATAGTCAGTCTTCTTCTTCAGTATAGGTATTTCGTCTGCTCTGTTGCCTGTTGGGTTGAATAATAATAATCACATCTTGTGCTGCCTCATGCGTGATTTCGGCTCTGTTCATGGCCGGTCTCAGGTGATCTCTGTTTCTGTTACCAAGTGTGCACATTTCCAAGTTTCAAAGTACTAACTCTCTAGACTACCACATTATACGGTCTCATGGTAATTTAGGTAAGTGCAATAGACAAATCGTCGGCAAAATTCAGTTTGAATGTGTGTGTGTGCTCGTGTCTTTTCTCCTTCCTTCCATTGAGTAGATATTCATTTTAATCGTCATGTACTAGTGGCAATTCAAGAAAATGTAGTCTGGACCAGGACCACAAAGAAAAAAATACATTTGGATTTTAGTCAACCAGTTCCTAAATGAAATATATAAGTATACACTCATCATTCACAGTCAACAACAACAACGACAGAGTTTTCAAAACAAGAAAATACTGGTTTTTGTTGATCTAAAAACCAACAGTGGTAGTTCTAATATACACATTGTTCGGGAAGAAAATAAATAATCAATCTTTCAAGTACATACATTATATTCAAAAACTTTGATAATTTGTAATATTATATTTTTTATTAAGGAGTAAGTTGTTAGAAATATATTTGTGTGTACGTGTGATTTTCTCTCAAAGTCTTAGATACTACAAGTGAATGTACTTCAACAAAAAATCGTGTTCTGATGAAATGCCGGTAGAACATTTTACTTCGATAATGTGTGTGCCTCGAGTGTCGACGTTGACAATAATTTTGTGGTTACCGTATATATTCTACCAGTTTAATAATCTACGTGTGTATCGAGTGGGACATTTGGAATTACCATGTGCAAGTTAATTTGTGACTATAGTCAAGTTTTCCGGTAGTGAATTTTTTTTAAAAACCATAAATACAGTTTGTAGTCTACAAAGCTGGATTTTTTGAAAAGAAAATTCTGTGATTAAGAAGAAGAGTGACTTTAGCAAGTAAAGTGGAAAAATACAGTGTTTTAAATAAACTGATAGACATTCTCTCTTGGATTCCATCATTGTTGTATATTTTTGAAAAGTTGATGAAACCATTTTTGGTGGTGGTCGTAAAATAATTACAATCTATTTGTAAACTTTATTATAGTATTACAACTCCTTTCTTGATTTGATAGTAAAACTTCCACAAAGTAGTTCAAACAAAGTGTCGTACTACTCGTACTATTATTTCAAGTTACTGTGATAGTTTGTGGGTTGAATTTGATTTTAATTGCTATTTATTATTGTACGTTTACCAGTTATAACGATGGCGAGGTTGTATGATATAATCAATCAGTTATTGGAACTGTTTGTCGCAGAGGGCTACGTGGTTAAGCTTTCCAGGATAATGGTGGAAATTAAATAGTTCTTAGCCCGATAGTTATAAGCCCGATGCGTTAGCATCGGGCAATGATTTGGAGGTGTACTGAGTTCCATTTTCTGTGAAATTAGTACTGTTAATTGTATTATAATTCACAATATAAAAAGAATAGTGTTTAATGGATGAGCACACACACACTGAATTTATTTCTTGATATAATATCGGTCTTTTTAAAAAAGAAAATAATTTGTGGTTACCTTCCAAGAGCGGAAATGATACTTTTATATATTATACATTTTCTGTACAAGAGATATTTTCATGATTCCAATTAATATTAAAATATTTTTTGTATTTATTTGATTTTTAGATGTCCCTATCGTCAGTCGGACCCATGAGTAGCGTCGAGCACGACGCTTTGGCTCTTCTTGCTTTGAAGTCTTCGCCCGCATCTCCTCGTCGAGCAAGTTGGACATCCGTCGACATGATGACCAAACAGCCCATCGCTCGTCTTGAGACAAGAGATATTGAACATCTAATTCGAACGAAAAAAGTCACAATTGGAAGGAATTCATCATCTGGAACTGTCGATGTCAACATGGGAAATTCTTCCTTCATATCAAGACGACACATTGAAATTCGATTTGAAGAGCCAAATTTCTACATGTCTTGTCTAGGGAAGAATGGAGTTTTCGTCGATGGGATTTTTCAAAGAAAAGGAAACTTTCCAGCTCCACTCCCAAGAAAATGTACTTTTCGTTTTCCTTCAACCAACTTTCGAATCGTTTTTGAATCTTTAGTTAATCCTGATAGTGGGGAGGATGATTCCTTGGACAGTGGCTCAACTGTCACCTCAGATTTGTACAATCATCATAGTAACCATCAGTCGAGTAACAAATTAGCCCCATTCTTATTTCCAAATAATCCAGCACACTCTTACGCCAAACGAGAAGCACAAAGTTTACCAACAACTCCACCGAGTTACAAACAACATGACTACCTACATGGTGAACATTCAAATCATGGAAGTCCAACCGGCGGTGAGACGAGCATGATGACTGGGGAAACACCACTGAACTGCTCAACAAATGCCAATTTAAGAAATACTATCAATCCTCCCTTTTCGTTAGTCAATGATAGCAACCGAGGAGCCAGTGTCACAACCCGGCCAGTGCATCTAATCACGTCATCTGCTACAAGTTCCATGTCAAAAAATAATTCGCATCATCATCAGTCAGGCACTCAGCTTAAAATTAATATTCCTGATCCAATGGAAACAAGTAACTATAGTCCGTTCCCGTCTCCAACGGGAACAATCAGGTACGTCTTTTTTTGTATATACACACTAATATTTATATAGATATTTCAAAAGATGTGTTTCTATTTAATGTATTTGAATTCTTTTTTTGACAGTGTTCCAAACTCATGTCCAGCTAGGTAAGTTGTCATTATTTTCATCATTTAAGTTTTTTTTGAGTACATGATATATCTAAATGATAATATAATTAAATCGTTTATTTTTGGGAAAAATAGTCCAGGAAGTGGTTCATCGAGACGAAATATTGGTGCGGACCTTGCGGTCGTGTATCGGGCTGTGGTATCTCGGTCTCATGTGATTCATCAAGACAAGCATGATGTAAGTTTTTCCGACGAAATAGAACTTTTATGACCCTAGTTTAAATTAACAAATTGTACATGACCAAATTTACCATAATCAGGAGGAGTAAATTCAGATAGATTATCCACAATATATATTTGCCAAATATGTGGTTTGAAACCAAAATTGTCTCCACTCAATTTTGGTGGAAGAAAATTATGGCATGATACCAGAAAGATTTAGGAGTCAATAATGTAAGACATCATTGTAGTTTGTGTTGTGGCAACAATTGCTTACAATTTATTTTTATTCTGTTTTCATTTCTTAAATTCACATTGTATCTGCCTGAAAGAATATATGGAATTTTCTTTGTCAATTTTATATTGTGAACTTGTGCGCTTTGTACATATTTCAAATTACATATGCATCAAAATTCATTGTACATGTATTTTGGAGAAATGTATAAAAGAACTAGTTGAGATTACTCAAAATTCGTCGTAGTAATATTACGATTTTATTATTTCTTTAAACGAAATTAATTGACATATTTCCTGTTATCTCTTATACGCTGTGTATATTTTGTTGATCTAGTTGATTACAATTTTTTTCGTAATGCAGTAGAACACAAAAACTATATACCTATACTTGCTTAAAATGCTAAAGTATAGAGTGTATGTATAATACTTCCAATATTTTGCGTAGAAGGCAAAAAAAAAACTTGCCATGATTCCTTTCGTTTTTTATTATTCTGTAGACGCTTGCATTAACATTAGTTATATGTATTTTGTATATATTTTGCTTGTTTGTTGTTGTGATGCTGAAGTTGACGTCTCGGTTCGTCTGTTTGTGTTGTGCAGGTGGGCTCGAGTTATTTAATGGTGCCCCACGATAGTAGCCGTGGGCTGGTACTTGGCGAAAAATTTTCTCCTAGTCCAGAATCTTCCTTCATTGACCCTCTTCCTCCTCCTCCTCTCCTTCCCTACTCCTCATCCCTATCATTACATTATCCAACTGACGACTTGTCAAAATTTAAAACTTTAGGAGTATCTTACAATAAAAATTTTAACCTTTATGATAATAATTCCTCATCCAATACCACCGCCTGTAGTAATTGCGTAAATTCGGGCAATGCTTTGGCCACAGACACGCAGCATACTTTGCTCGGTCCACACAGTCCACAAAAAGTTAGTTGCCTCTCAATATTTAATTCGCAATATATGGACTGTCGTAAAAATATGTAAATTGATGAACCACATTTATTATTATTATTAATAATATTCCTAAGAAATAATTATTATCTGCCGGCTTAATTCCACATGTTCCATTTTATAACCATTTTGTTCTTGAAATTATCTAGGATGATGGAAAGCCGCCGTTTTCGTACGCACAGTTAATTGTGCAAGCGATTGCTTCTACCCCAGATCATCAACTCACCTTGAGTGGAATTTATTCTTACATTACGAAAAATTATCCATACTACCGAACAGCGGATAAAGGGTGGCAAGTAAGTTGTTAATCTCTTAAATTCTTTTAGTTGATTGTTTGGTAGAAAACTAATCTGAAAATGTGTGTAGTTGTACAAAAAATGTATGGATGAGTGTTACTGATCGCTATTTTGTTTCAATTTTTCTTCTAGAATTCAATTCGACATAACTTGTCCTTGAATCGATATTTCATCAAAGTGCCTAGGTAATGAACAATTTTTTATCATATATGTAGTTTTTAAGTTAATACTTTGTATACGTATGTAATGGTATCAAACTAACATTTTGTGAATTCATAAACAGATCACAAGAAGAACCTGGCAAAGGCTCTTTTTGGAGGATCGACCCTCAGTCAGAAGCCAAATTAATTGATCAGGCTTTTAGAAGGAGAAGACAACGAGGTCAGTTTTTTACTATCGTGTAGTTTATTGTAGAAAAGTACTTTGCGTTGATTAGGAGCCATTGTTTCATGATATGTTGTTAACAAATTTGAAATTTGTTATTAAAATGATACAAAATGAATTGCAGGTGTGCCGTGTTTCAGAGCTCCATTTGCTTTATCCACAAGGTAATAATTTTACCAAATAACAATTTCAACGTAATGTATGTACTTTGTATTATTATAAATGTCGTTTTTATTTTTTTTATAGGAGTGCTCCCGCTTCACCTACTCATATGATGGTAAGTAAAAAATCATCAAGTATTATTAATTATTACTGGTGGACATTCTACCAATGCCAGAAATATGAAGAATTATGTAATTATAAAACATGAGTACTAAAAGTTTAATTAATCGAATTTATTTGTTTTAATTTAGGGAGGCTTGGCGACACCAGATAGCTTATCAAGAGAAGGGTCACCTTCTCTAGAATACTCAGACGGAGTTGGCAGTAGTAATTCCATGCATTCTCACCATCACCTAAATCAGAATGGTAGCAAAGTCAGTCAATCTGCACCCGGATCTCCGAAACAAGGTGGGAACTTGAGACACATGTTCCATGATACGTTTTAGTTTTGTTGTTATTAAAAATAATTTAGTGTTAGAAACCCAAGGCTTTTGGTGTGGACCACCGATTAAAAGGCAGCTAAGAGAGGCTGGTCGTCATCACCACTTTGCGCAAAAGTATACCCTATTGCCTATATAGATTGTGTTAGTCTCTATATCTGTCTAAGGGGAAAAAATATTTTCAAATTAATTGACCCGCACATGTCCTGAGTGTCCAAATAATAATAACAATATCAATCCAGTGACTTGTCCTTGTTGCATGAATACGTATCCTTTTTTTGTTTGTGTTTGTTGAGAAAATGTTTTGTTAATAATACACTATACGAATATCTAATGTTCAATATTTTGTATAATTTTGTAGGAACTGCCGGCTCGGTGATAATGGCTGGTGGGATGCCCAAGCCAGCCACAGTGATAATGGGACAATCCCATCATCATCTCCCTTCTCACTACATAGGGTCTAATAGTAACAATTCTTCAGTTAACGGTAGTATGGTGTCTAATAATGGATCTTCACATGGTAGTCTCAATGGAACAGAAGTGTCGTCAAAATCTGTTGTTCTTCAAAATAATGGTGGTGCTGGCACTATCGTTCTTCTACGTCAAGATGAAGAAATGACTACTCCTCAGGGTTCTCAAACTATTATTGTACGAACACCTAACAATTATCAAGCTCTGTAAGTTGATTCAGTTCATTTTTTTCAAAAATAATTAAGACTACATACTTAATATTACTTAATAATATATCTCAATACATACGACTTTAATATTTTGACTAGTAATAATAATGATGGTACTTGGCCCTTTTAGAAATCATTTTGAAGGAGGAGCACCAACGTCGTCCAGCACTAATTCAGCTCCTCCGGCAGGATTTTACCTTCCTATAAAAACAACTGCCAGTGGAAATGTTGCACAGGAAAATAACTCAAATTCTTCTTCGAACGTCTCATCATCTTCAACTCCTCCACCCTCTACAAATTCAAATGCTAATCAAACCAAGTTCATTAGTGTCGATTTAAGTTCAACTCAAAGCATCAGCCCAAATAAGAGTAGCCATAACAGCTCTGGAGCTCAGCTTAGTAATAGCATCACTACCGCCAATACCCATAATAGTAGTAGTAGCACAAACAATAATGGTAATAATAATACCAATTCACGTTCAATTTTTGCCAATAACCCAGATTATCAAACTTTTACAATGGAGAGAATTATAACAGAAGCTCTAGACAGTCGATATAAGAGAAGAAGACTTGTGAACGGGTCAGAGTAGAGTGGACAGAGAGAGCTTGAAAGGACGAAGAATTAGGACAAACTTAGATATATAAATATTGTAATAATTGTGTTGTAATGTAGAACTGTCTTGACATTGATTAGGAAAATCTATATTAGTATACCTTTTTTGTCTACAATTTTAAATGATACGATGTACACAAAAAGTTAATACACTATAGAAAAATATGATAGTTTCTGCTGCAGTTAAATGTTTTAGAACTGCCTTTTCACCCTTCTTTTAAATTAAAACTTATATAGATAATTTTACATTTAAAGTACCAAAAATTTTACAAGATTACATCAAAGTCCGTTCACAAGGTCCTAGGGGAAACTGAAAACTTTCAGTGAGGGTTCTCTAACAAAAAGTACAATGAACGTTCAAGTAGAAACACAGCTTCTGCTAGGACCTTATCAGGGGATTTTTGTGTACCATCTATCTCTACTAGCTCTTACAAAAACTACTACATACATACTACTTTTGAATTCTTTGATTGTTAATTTTGTGTTTGTGTAATATTATTTATAATATATGTAAGTATTTGTGTCGAACATGATAGTATCACCACAAATTTCACCGTATTTACAAAATAGAAAAATTATGACTATTATTATTATTATGATTGAGAGGACGTATATTGTATAAAATATAAGGTCATACATAGCTGGACGACGACAAAACGTTCCATGGAGAGTGGTATCTTCGTACTATTAAACAAATTTCAAAAGTTAATATACTATGATGCCTTTCAAAAATTCATGGATATGTTTGTCGTGTCATTTATATGGAACCTTGTATTTGGGTATATATATATAAATGATGATTGAGGATATTAAGTATATAATACGTGATGATGAAATGGTTACATAGGAATTGGACTATGTAGTACATAGTAGCTTAAATATACTATACATATATCAATATATACTATATCTAGTGTTGTTGATTTGACAAAAAGCGCAAATATATTCATCTTTGTTCAACTCTCTCTCTTTCTTAACTGTAATGTTCCCTTCAACTTTACTTTCACCTTGGTTGGCTTTTTTTTCTTCTCTTCTACGGCGCTTTCTCCTTCATTGCACTTGTCCATCATATTAGGAGTAGTTCAACTTGCTACAGTTGTCTATTTTAATCCTAGAATTAAGAATTAAAGGGAGCATACATAAGTATCATATGATTATCTAATTTATGTGCACTCTCTTCCATGAATACGTGTATATTTAAATTTTGTCTTAGACTGCCTCAAATTTACTTTTTAATGTCCAGAATATTTGGATTTTCTTTGAGTCATTTCGATTCTACATTTATACAAATCCTACAAGTAGTGGATTGTACTACGCTTCTCCTGCTTTGATACACAAAAAATTGAAATGGCTATGAATAGTGTATTTTTGAACTAAAATATTCTGACAGGTCGATGGTGTTTAATAGATAAATGATCACTTGTCTTAAGCAACAAATTATAGATATTCCTACCGCCTCATGCTTTTCTTATCCCTCTTTAGTATTGTAGAGATAGAAGGTTATATAAACAAGCAGTGTCCAGTTAAGTGTTTTATAAAATGTATAACGGTTTTGATTTTTTGCGAGTCACAAAATAGGATGGATGACACAGACATTGAAAACTTAAGACTAGGACCAAAAAAGTACCTAATAATAATTATAATGACACCAAAAAATGACATTAAACTTTTTCTGAATCCTGGAAAGTTGTATTTCCTGTCAAAAACTTACACTTGTGTTCAGTGAACACTATCCACAAGTATGCATTTGAAAATTTTCCTCTTCAATTTCATTTTTACAAAATTATACTTTCTCCCCCATTGCTTTCTCCAAGTAAAATGATGGACGACGTGATCTTTGGCATGAATAGATGTTGTGCTATTGGTATTCTAATTTGACTCTATTTTTTTTTTCGCTTCCTTGCACAGTCCAAATTTGTGTAAGTACGGACTTGTATTCCAAAATTTTTATGAATTCTATATATATTTTTCGTGTAATTATTAATAAAATAGGGGAAAGGAGAAAAACATTGTTTTGACACGGTGAAAATGATTATTCAAGTGGATGAACATGGTATTGTGATGTAATTCTTTATTTGTACAAGTTAAATTTAATTTAGATATGACAAATATATATGAGGAATTCGTGTTAACTCATGTCGAAATCGCAAAAAGATGAAACGATAGAGCGCATTCTTCTACAAAAAATTTTAGAAAATGTGTAAAGAAAATCATTTGAAAACTTAAATGCAAAAGTTGACGTACATGTCGGGACGTCAGAACACAACGATTGCCTGTGTATTTACATAGACGTAAATTTACTTAGTTTTGATTCCCCCTGAAAGATCCAGTTTAAAGAAAAAGTCGTTATAAAAATTACAGGGACTGCGGAACCTCGGATACGCTTTCCCAGTATATAAAAATTGTAATGTTAATGCTCTTGTTTTGTACCTTTGAGAAAAACCAAAAATTAACGCATGTTCGCATTCATTCTTAGTGAATTTAAAATGATACGAAAGTCTGTCGTAATTGACCCGTACGATTTCGATGACAGTGACGAATTCATTTACAGAGAATATAGAAGATGTTGTAAAAGTGTTGAATATGTCGTGGATTTATTTTGAAAGACATAAAAAATTGTTGTTAAATACGTACTATTATATACATATATCTCTAAATAACGAAATATTTAAAATGAATAATTATACGCTTCTGTTTACCTGCTAATTTCCCTCTTTTATGAAAGATAGTTGAAACGAAAGAGTTGACGACGGAGGAGTAAATGTACAAGGGGCAATTTTAAAAACGTTCTGGATTTGTGTCCGACCATGTTCATTAAAAACAAAAACCATTATTACCTATTATGAAGTAAAGTTTGTTCCCAAGTTGAATGGTGAAAGGAGAAGAAGAATTTTTTTATGATTCACCAAATACTATACTATATTCGTTGTATACCTACTAGTCACATATAATATGTGTCTGGTACCTTGAGAATAAAACTTTGCGTAATTTATGAAGGAGGACAATTTCAACTTCATTTTTTAGTGTGAAGTGAGTTTAATGTTAACTACGACGATACATAAGATATGAGATATCCAAAGAGGGAAGGGAGAGAACAAGCTTATTATTATATAAAAACCTGATGACTACATTATATAATATATAAATGATATGGAAATAAAAATTGACGATTCTTGAAACGTGTACCATCATCTTTTCCTATTCGAATCTTTTCATACAAATCATTCATTCATTTGAACTTGAATGACCTTTTCAATCGCAACATTCTTTCATACAGCATCAAACGAATTCCTCGTTTCCATAAAACCTTTCTTTAAAAATGATACATGAGTTGTACTTATTTTAGATGGAACTCTGAAAATTTCAGAGAAATGTTGCCATCAGTGAAAGTTACAAGATTACATCAAAGTTACATTACATCAAAATAAAAATCCTTCCCATTTTTGAGCTCCAGTCTAAAGGAGAGACAGAGTGTGACATTTTTACACCAGTCACTCTAGCTCTCAAGTTCTCACATCCAGGGAGTCTCAACCTCAATTGACTCGAGGGAGAAAGCATCAGGAGCACTCATCATTTTGTCAAAATGACCCAGTTGTCTTCATAAAAACTCCCCCTCTTTCACTTACCCCCCACTCCCCCTCATGTATTCCCATTCAGGAGACTCATATTCCAATCTCTGTACACATCTTCCGACAGAATCCTCCAATCTAGTTGTAACACACCTCACTACCCTCTCCAAACATCTAACTACAATCTTAAAGTGTTTTTTTTCAAGAGAAAATTCACAACCATATTGTCTTCTTTACATACCGACGACCGTTGGGGTTATATCCGTCCCAGGGAGAGACATAAGAGTGGAGGTCATATCATTAACGTCCATCTCTTCCCATGGAAGCACTGTATTCCACAGGCCACATCCTTTCCAGCGGAAATTGACCATAACAAGACAAGACAAGCGAGCCGGGGATGGAGCAGTGAGCGGAGAGGAGAAGAGAAAGGTGGAAAAGCCGGTAGCGGGTAGCAGGAGCCAGACTCGAGTTGGAGTTGGGAGGGGAGAGAATGGTTCAACATCATATAAACAGACACAGTCCTTCCACTCTAGTTCAGTTGAGTTCCAGGTTGCAGTTGTGCAGCACACACACACGAGTCAACCACCGGCTTTCTCTCATTTGTGTCCTCCGCATTGAATTTTCTTCACGACAGACAAAGAGCAGAGGAAAGGGAAAGTTCCTCGTGCTACATTTTACATTCCCTCACATTCCATTGTGTGTGTACACGTGTGTGTGTGTCGTGAGTTACTTTGTCCTCCTAATTTTAACCCCATGTTACTTTCTCCACTCTCGATTCCCTTTTTCAAGCTTTACTCCACAATAACTTTCCCTGAGCGGACAAAAATAAACGAGGGGTAATCAAAGTTGATCGATAAATGTGCACACTAACCCAATGATACAGACACCAACGAGCCAAGCTGAAATTCCTGAAAATCAAAAGTCACTCAGTCTTCAGAGGACAGAAAATAGTTTCAATTCTAATTCGAACAGGAATTTGGGACGAGCTGAGCTCAGCTGAGTTACCGTGAGCTCATCAATGAAGGGAGAAAGTCAATAGAGATTATAAATCAAAATCATTGAAGAAGGGCAGGATAGTGTGTGTGTATCTCTCTCTCTTTGTGAGTGTACAGACTCTTGAGCCCGTGTTGAGAGAGAGAGACGTGTTCGGTGTTTCTCATCTATCCTTCTCGATCCGATTGACAAAATCTGTTCCGTGTCGTGCTCATTCCCTCCATCTCCTCTACTTACTCCACTTGCTTCCATTCTCTCTCTCTCTCTCTCTCTCTCTCTCTGGGCCAAGTTGGAGGAGATATTTAGACAATACAACCCTCCATCAGTCTGCACGCGGATCTCCTGTTTTCTCTCCTTCCTGAATTTTCCTATGACTATAAAGTACGTTGTACAGTCTCCGATGCATTTTCGATATATTTCGAAAGAGAGTGAGTGAGTGAAAGGGGAAGAAAAAAAAGTTTAACTCAGCACTTCAATCTCGATTTCGTCACGTCCACATTTTACCTCCCTTGCACTTTGTACTGACGGAAAGGTATACACAACAAGAAAAAAGAACTGCACAGAGAAAGTGTGTGTGTGTGGTTGGATACAACTGAGTTCTACGTTTATTCGTCAAGTTGAGTAGCACTTTTTTTCCAAGATCTAGTCTTTCCCCTCCTTCCTTCAACCTCACTTTCATTCGGTTTCCATGTAATGTATGAGTGGAGAAAAATCTATATATATTAAGTTGGGTGAACATGTGCGAGTGAAAGTAAAAATAGAAAGAGAAAGTGAGAGACGGGGAGAGCTAGTCATGATTATAGATGGGCCGTAACGTCTCCAGAAAAAAAACGACGAGGAAAAAAGAGAATTGAGAGAGTAAATAACCCATGTATAGACACACTTGACGGTGGGTCTGTGTGTCTGGGAGAGAGAAAGTGAAAGTGTGTGTGTCTACATTCTACATATATTGTGATACAGTTTGCCAGGCTTATAAAGTTATTATTCCTCACAGCCAGCCCTTCACACATACGAATACACACGTAGTGTGTCTAGTGCAGTGTCTTGAGAACTAATAGGCACCTCGTCACTCGTCCCATCTCCTCATCCTCCGAGTAGTTGACACTCGGGGAGGGAGAGAGAGAGAGCCATGCTGGGACACTCACCCGCGACAACGTCCCCAGTCAAAATAGTGCTTTGTGAGGAACTCGATAAGCTCATGGATGGTGCACCAGTTCCTGACTCTGGTTAGTTTAGTTTGGTGGTGGGAGGGTTGTGTGTGAGTGAGTGTGTAACTTCCATCTGCTCACACATATTATACAGGGCGAGAGAGGAGCCGAGAATTGAATTTGTGTAGATTGAAAGTGAAACTGTTTGTTCACACCTTTTCAAAAAAAACTTGTGCTTTCCTTCCCTCCAGTATAAAGACAGTCTATCCGTGTTTATTCATCCATCCCCAACTCCCACGCCCCCCTTCCCCCCACTCAAACTTTCCGGTGTAGGGAAAGCAGAAGGAACTTGGACTTTTGTGTTTGTGTTTGTGTATGCACAAGAAAACTCTTGGATTTTTACCGGGGAAAAAAAGACTTTTCTCAGGAAGGACCATGTCATCATTCTGTCAACTTGTCCCTCCTCCCTAACATACACAAACACTCTTCAGGAGAGTAGGTGGTGCACAATTTGTAAAATTGTGGTTTCTTCTTCGTCTAGACAACCAACATTAACTCTGTTCCCTCCCTCATGGATTTCTAACTCGTAAGTTCTCGTACGAAAAGTAAATTGGCTTTACACTTTACATAAAAGTTAAGGGAAAAGTGAGTTTGTTTACTGTACCGGAAAATAAATTACCTTCCCCCCGAACCATTTGAGTGTGTGTGTGTGTATTATAATGTATCTTCTTCCTTATTGCATTCTTCTCAATTCATAGCCCTCCTAAAATTGCATATTGCATGACTGCAGGGGAGAATCGTAGGAGGAAAGAGAGTGAGATCAAAAAATAAAGAAGGTGACACAATTAATAGGTTGTGAGGGAGTGGGGGGGGGGGGGGAGTTTACAAAAATTAAAATGGACATGAATTGCCCATACTACATCCACGTGGTACATGCGTTTTGGAGAGTCGTTACAAGAGAGAGAGAGAGACAGAGGAAGACCGTAAATTGTAAAGAGTGCTATCATTTCATATGCATAATTTGGTACATGAATTTATAGGGCAGAAATGGTGTGTCCCATGTTTGCTTTCTCTCCCCCTCTTACACCCTCCCCTCCAAAAAACTTTCCCTCGTTCTCTCACCGCTTGATTTACGTTTATTTGCTGAGCCGAAGGTGTCCGTACCTTACGCCTTACCACTATTTTACACAAACTCCCGCCTCTCCACCTCCTCCCAGTCCTGCATTCCCGTATTCCTGGGAGGGAGACGACTCTCCATTCACACACACATATATACTAGTGTACAACAATGAAAGTTTTAGCCAAGAGCCATGGATGGAGAGAAGGGAAAACCAATTTTGCACATTCCCCAAACATCCACATTGATATTAACTTTGTCCAAACAAGAAGGAGAGTCTCTGTTTGTTCCTTTCGCTCCAACTGCCATCCTTCTTTCTCCACATTTGCATCGCTCTTCCTTGCCCAACTCCCCCTCTTCCTCTCTCTGCCTCTCCCTTCTTCTCTACTCAGTCCAGCCTCCCAGACCTACGAGACTACTTTGCCAAGCAATTTGGAACATGAAAAAGTAAGAACTGAATGACTGGCGAGAATCAGCATCTCCCTTTCCTCTCTCTCTCCATTACTATTGTGTTTCCGTGAAGAGAGAGAGAGAGAGAAGTGAAACTAACAGGACGCAAGTTTTGGTACAAAATTTCATGGAATTTACAGTCAACCATTCAGTCGTTTCTTTCCCTCGTTTACTTCTAAATTTTTGTCTGCAGTTGTTTTGCATAATCCTTTTGCCCGGTTAAGTTACCCTCTTTCTTCTTCTAAAGGGTTCTAATTGGTCCAATTATTTATGAGTGAAAGTAAACTGTCGACTGAGACTCTCTCTCTCTCTTTCTCCCAGTATCCACTATGGGTATAGACTCAATTATAATCTTTTCCCATATTTGTACTGCAAAACTTTGTCAAATCAAACTGAGATCTTTGAAAAATATTTCCATCATCATATTCTTAACGAGTTTTACCGTACCTCAGGGAAAAGATGGTGGATTCTTTCAATACTTAAACTACAGACTGTCTCTTTCTCACTAGTTCTCTCTAGTCTAGACTCTAGACCTTGGCTTTGTTCTTTCTGGAATTAGTTTAATGAAAAAAAAAAGAAACATTGTATCCGTATTCCAAAACAATCAGAATGAGATGGGAGAAAGAGAAAGAATGCTATTGAGACGGGGTTTTCCCGTTTGGATAGGAAGAAATCGATTCATGTGGAAAGTTTCATTTGCAGGAGGTCCTCGCAGCTGAAAATTGACAGAGCATAGGAGAGAGAGAGAGGGAGCGAAAAAAAATATTGAAGAAGAAGAATGGGAGAGAGATAGACGCTGGGTGGAAGTGAAGTGGAAAGGCATAAAGACAAAAGAAGCAGAAGAGGGAAGGGAAATGTCTTCATGATTGCTTTTGTCAGGATAATTTCTTGATGCGTCAATAAATCCGTTTACAAGCATTCGTCATGCTCAAACAAATACTTTGCAAAACTCTCCTCCAGCATTACAGAATAGTAAACAAAAAAATAGAAAAAAATATAGACAAGAGAAAAAACTTTTTTGGGACCATGACTTTTTGTGTACGTGTGATGTGCTAGTCACTGACATGGAGCCTTACTGTCTCTCGGGAAACTCATTAAATGGAAATGTTGAAAAGGAGTGAGAAGGATACATGGGAAAATAACCTGGCAACTTTCTCTTCACACACAATGTAATTAGAAAGCCAAAGTAGAGTGAAAAAAATATGAACAAACATTTGGACGTTCTCCTTTTAAATACAAGATGCTACACACTCACAAACTGGAAAATCATTTAAACTTTCTCTCTCCAGGCAGAAAATGGACGATTCAATTATTCTAGTGTCCTTTTCCATGTGAGTTCTTTAAATGAGTTTAATTACCACGTTACTTTTTATAAAACTAGCCAAAGTGAAAGTATATAGTGAATGGTGTCTATTTAAAATTAACAGAATATCGAGAGATTAATAGTCCATCAACAATACTAGAAAAGCTGAAACTGGACTGCAGAGATAATTTGTCAGAACTGGACAAACACAGAATGATTCACTGTCTCAATTAAATTCTCGGACACTAAATACCTTTCACCGTGTACACAAAATATAAAGACTCGACTAAAAGGCTCTCCAAAAGTATTTGACTTAAGTCTTTGCATCAACAAAAAGCGCAAGACTGTCAAAAATCTGTTATGAGTGACGTACAAAATGTTGAAGAAGGAAATGAAAGTATTTTGAGAAAAGTATCAAATACGGAAAAGTCTTATCTGTTGGATTTCAGTTTCAGTCGAGGTCCATTAATTTGGAACTCTAATGGTTGAATTCATATTCAAAAGCAGATTATTCTTCGAATTGGATGAAAGTCACGGTGTAATGGCATCATTATGTATTCCGAGATTAAATATACAGGGACAGGGAGAGTGAAGGGATGGGGAAAGAATGATTTCCAAACCCATGCACCTTACAGTATATTGATGACCTTATTTATTTCCTCTAGGGAGGAGGATGAGGGAGAGTCTGTTCGAAGAGGCAATGTCAATTTAGTCATGTACTCCGATCCTGTACGTGTAATATCAGTCTCTCAATATCGTCTTGACATTACATTTGGAGTAATTGGCTTTTGACTGGGTTGACTCAAAGAAACGAGGGGAATTGCTCCACAATTGCTTTTTCTCCTCTCCTCTCTCGACTGCGTAGTTGTGTACAAGTCCGGGTAATTTTACATATCTCCCTGAACACGCCGTTCCATGTATGACTGACTGCTTGTCTCCATTTGAATTCAGTGCAGGGCTTGTCGGATCAATTTGGAGCATATTCCTTCGTGTTGTAAACATGAGCACTCAACAGCTACATTTCTATCTCCCTCCCTCCTTCCCCTCCCCCCTTCAGTGATGTGTCAATAGAACTCTTGCTCTTCACAGTGTAACATGGCCAATTTATACGGCACTGACTGCAAGGGGAAACAGGAGGATTGATATGGAGATGGAGCTTAGTAAACTGCATCAAATCCCTATTTCAAAGCATAAACGCTTTCCAGTCTAAATCTCTAGAAATCTCTCTCGGGTGGTTTCCCACCCCCTCCTCCTCCCCCTCCCCCTCCCCTCTAGTTCCGCGAATATTTTTGACGGATTATTTTCCGTTTCTTTTTCTCTCTCGCTTTCTCCACACCCCAGCCCTCCTCTCAATGTGTGTGTGTGTGTGAAAGAGAAAATTCTAGGGGAAAAAATAGAAGCTCTTATCAATTCTCTGTCTTGTCGAGGATTGATCCTGGAGCTTATGCATTATTACTACTACCACTACTCCCCCTCACAGCTTTCTCCAGCTTTTTTCATTATTATCCTCCGCTGACTGGAGAAAGATGGGAAGCAGCTGCTACAGTAGCAGCAAACTCTCCACCCACACACACACACACAACTACAAACACACTGGAATGGAACCGGGAACAGGAAAAGCTGGAGGTATTTTCGTCGTCCTCTGTGCTCGTATGTGTGTGTATATTTGTGTGCGTGTGTGTGTATGGAGGGAAGGGAAGAGAAGGGCAGAAAAGGTATACAAAATAAAAATGTGATTGAATCGATCGTGTAAGCAGGAGTCGACTACAGATAAGCAAAATAATATCCCTTCACAGTTCCTCGCAACAACAAAAACCCCAGCTTTTCTTCCTCTCATGTATCAAATGTATAAATACAGTCCTGAATTCCTACTCCTCCTCCTAGAAACATTCAAGTGTGGAGAAATGAAAAATCACAAAGTCAAAAATTGCAATGCTTCTTACAAGCGGGGAATATTATGCTCCGGTCACAAGACTCCATCCTTGTAATAAATCCAGTCCATTTCACTCACGCATTTCTACTGTACTTTGTACATGTAATATATGTGTGTGTGACTTTCCATGCTTCATCTTCTCGTTCCCACTGCATGGGGAAGGACTAGGGTTGGATAACTATCAGAGTTGGAGACTTGAGACATGTCAAAAATTTGAGACATGGCAGGCGGAAGTGGAGGCAGGGGCAAGATAATAAAATATTTTATGACTCCAACTTAAATGTCATAGTACACATCGCAGTGCAGTCATCTCATGCTCTGTGTACTGTGTAGTGTGTAGTGTGTATCATGGAATGGATGCGGGGGTCCTTGTACTATTCGTGAAGGGAAAAAAACTGGGAATGAATAATGTAATCAATATTAAATTAAATTGAAATGTAAGGTCGAAGAGTCAAAAGTAGTAGTAGTACATGGTCCACTTGGGTACAATAGTTCAATGTACAATTCTATGCACTGGCTTTGGTCAACAGCCATGGGCACAGTCGAGAAAGACTTTCCTTGTGTGTTGATACAGAAGCCGAAACCATTGAAATGCTTTCCCTTTTTTCTGAAAAGGAGGTTTTAAAAAGTCAAACTTTTTATTTGAAGCCCACAGGGAAATTTCTATAGAGTTGTGGTAAGAGTAAAATCATTCCTGCACTGCATTTCTGTATGAAATATGAAGTATATGGAATGGTATGTGGTTAAATGGATTTTTTGAAGTCCTCCTCATTGATATGTGGGAAGACTTGGATACAGGATTAGCTATGCATCGTCTCCTTCATCTTTAGAAAGAGGAGGAGAAAGAGAAAGCTCAGCGCGGAGGCGACGAGGAGGAATCAAATCATCTAGAGGTCTGTCAGGTTGAGATGGTTGGTTGGCTGACTCTCTCCTCACTTTTTGTGACCTACTTTCTCCTTGCCCCCGGCCACCCGGATCCAGGTACCATCGTCTGTCTTTTGTGAGAGCCAAACTGACTGTATTTTCATAGTCATGCTGGTCGTGTTCTGATCCTGGTCTCCCTGATGCAGGTGGGAATGATTATGTACTTACCTCCACCTTCCCGTCTGCCACTCTCTCTCCTGCTTTGTCTTCAACTGAAAGAGAGCCTGGGCGGCTCAAGTTCGTGGCCAGATTTACATGAAAATGTTGATAAATTGTACAGGCAGCAATCGAGAGAGAAAGTAGGAGAGGGAGAAAGTGTCTGATTTCGACGGAGAGAAAAGGGGGGATTAGGGATACCAAGGGAAAAGTGAGAGTGTGGTGAAGATAAGAGCATTCTCGGAAAAAGGTTGTGGTGAAGCTTCTTGCCTTTCTTTTCTTCATCGTCTTGCCGGGTCGTTGAGAAGAGGAAGAAATGTGTGTGTGTGTGTAGGAGAAAAGGAGGAAAGAGTCGACGGAATGGGAGTGAAAAGAGAGAAAGTTGGGGAAAAGTGGAGAAGAGGCTTTTTGACTTTTTTTAGATAAAATATGAATGTCAAGGATGCAAAGTGTGGGCATCTTTGTGCTCCTGAACTCAATAATTGACAGAAGCCTCTTCTCATCCTCTGCTCCCACGGAAAAGGTGAAAGGTGCGGGAGTCTGCACAAAATTCTTATAGCAAGCAGAAACAGGGGCCCGAGTGGTTTTAAAGAGGGGGAAGAAAGTAAAAAATGTGTCGTTATGAAGGAAAGTCTTCAACATTTGAGTTTAGAGGGGAAGAGGAGTAGAGAGAGAATAGGTGAGTGCTCAGAGTCTGGCAGAAATTTTTGCCGTCTTCGCTGCTACTCGACATAACCCTAACGAATGAGAGCTACGGTGACTCTAAGGTTTTGTTTGACTTGAGAGTTTGCTGAACATGGAGAAAATTGTTCAGATAAAATTGAAGGGAAAAAAGTGGGATGAGAAGAATATATGAAATTAAAGTTTTATTAGAAAAATTGCTTGCGTCGTCATTGTTCGTGATGTTCTGCCCAGGAGAAGAAGGAATTCAATTTAGCTAAATTTTATAAAAATTTAGCTCCGTGTAAAAATTCTCACCCGTAATGAATTCTACTTGAGAACTGGAATGATTTTTACATTTCAGATTACTCTACTACAAAATTATTTGATTGTAATTGAGTTCTTACTTATGATCAAACAAGAGTTGATTAAATGTCAAAATCGTTAGGGAAAGTCATTCATTATTCACTACTGAATTGCTATTTAAAGCCTATGATGAATATTTAAAAAGCAAGAAAGCAAAAAAACCAAGAAGAAAATTGATAAAGTTTTCCAATAATTTTATTGAAATTTATAATTAATTGAGTTTCAAAATTTCCACATCACCAACTTTGTTGGATCAATAAAAAATTTGCCCGAAAATGTTCGTTTGTCCACTCACAGACTAAAAGCTATTTTGGTTCTGGACAAATCCTATTTTGGAGGAAAAAAGTGGGTTTCAGGTTGATGTGAGGTAAGAGCAGTTTTGGATGTTAGTTTTTGGAAAAATCTGAAGACTGTAAAAACTCCCTGGTTTTTATGAGGGAGTCGTGTGTGTGTGGAAGAAGAAAGGAAAGGTTTCATGAGTCTTTAGATTGAGATTGAATGAAGCTAAAAGGAAGAGACAGCCTTTCGCTTTCTTCACCTTTCTAAAGGCCACCTTTTTTCTTTCTCCCTCTCTCCTTCTCTCTTACGTCCGACTTCACGGTGTACGGACTGAAGGAGGAAACAGAGAGGAGGACAACCATGTATCAATCCCACATTATGTACATATGAAGTCTCTATATTATAAACTTACAAACATTGACTTGACTTTAGCAAACTCCATTTCCAGCTTTTCCTTTCTCCCCTTTCCCTTTACCCTCCCCCCACCGGCTCCTCTCCCTCTCCTCTGCTGTTGCTCTAAAGTACTCAATATAATGCGTTGGCAGTGCGCGGACTGCACGCCAACAAACTGTAAAAGTGTAAGCTTGAAGCCATAAACAGACTTTCTCTTCCTCTTTCTCAGGGTCTAGAGAGAGAGAGGAGAGAGAAAGTGAGAGTAAAGGGGGGAAAGGCACAATAGCCATCCAGCATCTCTTTTCTCTACCTGACCTCAAGGAAGGAAATTAAGTGGGATTTCACCGCCGCCGAAAATAGGAGGGAGAAAGTAAGGAAAGGACATGACAGGCAGGCAGAGTTTAAATTCTTTTTCCTCTTTTCTCATTTCCTTCTTTTCTCTCTCACTTTCCTCTCCTTTTTGCTCTTGGCCTCTCACTAGGTCGGAGTGTTTGGCTAGCCCTGACCGTCTCATGTTTTCCCCACTGCTAAATCCTTTTTTCTTTTTCCTCTTTCAGACTTTCCTTTTTTTCTTAACGGCATCCTTCATGTAATAAAAAGGACTCCACACAAACACACACACACTTGCTATTCCTTTTGCTTTTTGCCTTCTGGGACTCGCCAGCTTATCTCCTTATCTCCCCTCTCGCCTTTCCTCCTTTCTCACCTTTCATGGAATTTTGGAATTTCCAACTCTCCTGACAGTTTCATGGATCTGCCTACCGTAAATCCTCTATTTGTAGCTCCAAGATACAAATAATATGCTCCCAAAGGAATGATTTTTAGTGGCTGATGTTTTGCTATTACTATTTTTAATTTAAATACTATTAAAAGTTCTAAGGTCAAACAAGATAGATTGAAAATTTTAAAATCTCTTTAAATACCTTCACAAACTGCAATGAATTTTTCAAAAAATTCACACCAAAATACGGTATACGACCAATAATTTATTTCTTAACTGTTCGTTCCTCTTGGATTCGAGTGTTTAGAGGGTCTTTTTAAAAATTATGGATGAGGAATGAGTCGGTGGGATTCAATTTTTTCTCTTAAAAATTTGAGCCCACATTCCAGAGCCCTTTGGATAAAATAAATTGTACAGCATCTTTTGTGCTACATGTATCTCTGTGTCTGAAGGACGTGCTGGGAAGTTGATTTGTATCGATTTTTGAATCCAGCTCGATGCTGCTTCATGTTTTCCCTTCTCTCTCTCGCGGATCCTTATCCATTTGTCAATGTGGAAGTAGACTGCGGATGAGGTTGACAGCGTTCCAAACATGAGGAAATGTGGCTAAAAATTTCTATTTTTTGCTCCACACGCACACACACACACAAATGCAAAAAAATTCATAGAATGTGCCGGCAGTGTTCACATTTTAAATCAGATTTTTGATGCCATGCTGCCTCTTCTCCTTTCTCCCCCTGCGGCCGTTCCGCATCAAAGTGGGAATGGAATTGTGTATGATTTAAAGCAAGTTCAATTAAATTCCGGCTTTCTCTCTCTATTTTCCAAGAAAGTTTATGAGGAACAAAGTTATCAACATAAATTTTTGTAGACACTACAAGGTAGTTTATTTTTATTTATTTTTTTTGAGAGAAATCAAGTTGGGAGATGTATATGATGAGGAGGGTGCGTTCATCCTCTCTCTCTCTCTCCAAGTGTTTCGCTTTGTGTGTGTGTGTTTTGTGTACCACCCTAGATAATCCACCCGTCTAAGAAAGAAGGCGGACGCATTTGATTACCATTCGTAAGCAATAAAATAAATAATGCATTAAAACTCTGCTCACCACAAAATGTGAAACTTTCTCTCTCTCCTTTCCCCTTCCTTCCTTTCTTTCTCTTCCTCGGCCAGAGAGGGAATAAAGAAATATAAATTTGCCATCCGTTACAATCTCAAATCCGGCTTGCGAGGACGGTCTCTTCCTTCCCCCTTTTCTCTGTGTCATTTTTATGGTGTCTCTCAGCCACCAACTGAATGCACAACTTCATGATTCCCCCTCCACAAGCACACACACACTCACCTCAGAATGCCATCAAAATGGAAATGACTGACCCTTTTTCACTCTACCCAACTCCCTCTCTCTCTGACTCTCTCCAGGAGAGAAAGAGAAAGGAGAAAAGTCTGTCTCTACATCTTCATCAATTCCCATCCACTTTCTCCCAGTATTTGTACTTCACTCTTCCCTGTCTTCCATTCCCCTCTAATTTTTGTCCATAGATAATTTTTACACGGAAAATGTTTTGATTAGCGCTCCCTCCCCATTTTTCCATTTCAACTTGTCCACACACACAAGTAGGTGAGGAGCTGTGCGTGTGTGTTCAGAATATAAAAGGTACTTTTCTCCAGTACCTTTTCCCCCTTGAATTCCCTCACTTTCTCTTCACAAACCATTAACTCTACTTTTCTCTCTCTCTCTCACTTTCTCTCTTTTCTTTGTTTTGTGAGTGAAAATCGTTCTCACTTTCTCCCATGTTTTCATCCACTTTGCATTTCGTACCTGCTAACTTTGGAGAAGGATGAAAATAGACAGAAAAAATCTTCTTTTAGGTATATATTCTTTTTCAACATCATTAGCCAAATCGTTCCATCCACATTCATAAATTTCTCTTACACGATCAACTAAATCCCCCACTCTTTCCACACACACGTACACACACACTTCTGACAAGTCTAATGACGACTATAAAATAATTTTTCTTACTCTCCACATCTACATACATGTAGAAAGCCGTTGGTTTATAGTAGGTATGTATGGGTCATAAAAATCGACGCCATAAATTTGACTATTCCATTCTCTTTCCAAGATGTGATAATGAAGATCCATTTTATTACCAGCCGAGCTGTGAGCCTGGAGGGAAGGAAGTGGTCCAAAATTCCTAAATAAAAAAAGACAGAAGAAATGATCTCCTCATTTATTTCAATGTCTGGGACGAAGTGTGTGAAAGATTGTGTGTGTGTGTGTGTGTGTGTGTGTGGCTTCGCTAAGCTCTGTACTAATGTAATGGTGGACCTCAGAAAAAAAGAGAATGGCTTATCGCATGCAGTTGAATTTGTACGTGAGAGGAGAGGAGGAGGAAGGAGCCTACAGGCTTTCTTTTTTTCCTCGGACATGAACATGACTCTCCGAGTGTGGGTTGAATTTGTGTTCATGTCCTCACGTTTTATCTCCTCCATAACAGCACATATCTCTTCATGGACGCAGCAGGAAAGAGAAAGTAGAGGAAGGAGAAAAAAGGAGGGGGGCTTCAAATCAGATGGAAACTAGGAAGGACGTCCTCATCACATGTCGGGTCGGGGAAAACGATGCCCAGGGAGCTAAAGAACGATGGTGAGGAGTGAGGAGGAGAAAGTGATAAGGAAGAAATGGCAAATGAAAGTCAGAGATCAAGACAAAAGTGAAACTTTTTTTATGCCCCTACGTCTCCTTATACTTCTCGCTCTACCTTTGGCCAGGGGAGGAAAAGAAGATTCTTTTCAGTTTCAAGCCCATTGCAATTGCATTGCCTGTCCGAGCCATGCACAGAACACAGAGAGAGTGAAATGTTGGCAAGGAAATGGGGATGGCGACATTTCAATTGTATTACTTTCTCTCTCTCTCTCCTGTCCCATCCAAAAATGTAAAGAAGATACCGGCCGGTCTAGTCTTGTCTGTTCTCTCCTCGTACTCTGTTTTTGGTTCATATTTTTTCTTCTCCTCAATTTGTGTGTGCGGACACTCCATTTCCGGTTCCAAGAGGCTGACATCCTGGGATTCTCGTCTCCGTCCCCTCCTCCTCTCTTCCGTCCCGTCTGTCACAGCAGAGGGTAGAATGGGGGGAGAGTAAAAAATTGTTATTTTATTTGTAGAACAGAGAAGAGGAGGGGAAAAGCTGGGGGGCTGGAAGTGTTTTACTTGTATAAACTATTATTTGACATCAGCTTCTCAACATGAGAATGTATTTATTCAGGGTATGGTGAATCCAATATTTTTGGAGCAGACGGATATTTGTAATAAAAATGTGTGCCTTGTTTCTTTGCATAGAAGAGGAAACATTTTTTGAAAGACACATTGACATTGGCAGCCATACCGTAAAAATGATTTTAATAGTCCAGGACTTTTTCCTATCCTTTCTTTTGGACTTTATAAATCGTGGTGAAAACCACGATTGTCTAGAGAAAGTTTGGGAATAACTTTTGGAAATATGTTGTGAGGTCAGAGTGTCCATTAGAAAGTTCATGGGGGAAATCATGTCGTGTTTGTAATGAGATTGACGGGGGTCCCTCAGCGTACACAGTCAGAGAATGAAAAATTTTTTGTCCACAAAAACGGTCTGAGGATAATTGTAATTAATTGATTAGCCAAATAAATGGAGAATAAATGGAGGGATGAATTCGAGGATGGAAGATGTATGGGACTGGAGAAATTTGAAAAAGTGGGGGAATATCAGGGAAGTTGGGACTGAATGGAGAGAGATACTAGGGGAGGAGGATAATATATAATACGTGGAGTACACAAGACATAAATCCCGGTCCGCTTTACACGACGCACCCACGGGGACACAGCACAGCCTGGAGGAGGGGAGGAGGATACAGTACAGGAGTAGAAGCTTGAGAGCCAGCGGTAGGGCACATTCATAGGAGGGAATAAATCGTGGGTCTTGAGAGAGCAGCTAAGTACATAACATTATGTTCAGCACGAGGGATAAATTCTTTGTTGTGTAGCCCAACTCTGTCTTTCTCCTCCTCTCTCAGACTTTAGACAATGGACAGGACGGAAACCACGACGAAATAACCCCGTCGTCCCCACAAAATAGAATCTGGGGACTGGAGAAAAACTTCTCCAGCTACTTACATCCATGTCCTGGACAGCATTTCAATTCTTCCACTTTCACCAACCCAAAGGCTTGAAGAAAGTGGAGAGCCAGAGAGAGAGAGAGAGAAAGTAAGAGCGTGGGGAGAGAGTGAGTGTCCATTGTATCAAGTCCTCCCACTTTTCCCTTTTAAGCTCTGGACCAACTCTGGATTGTCCAAATCCTAAATTGTAGTGAAAAAAAATCCCAAACTTTCTCCCCCCTTACTCTCACAATTTATGTACTCGCATCCCCTGATTCCATCGATCTGTGAATAAAAGGGAGAAAATTTTTGAATGTGTCCTTCACAATCTGATTTAGAAGAAAATTCTAATTTCTCCTGAGAACATGCTTTGTTGTTGTTATTATGCAAAGACGGCTGCGAGATAATAAGCAACTTCTTTATACAAAAAAATTGAAAAAGTTTGGAAATTGAAAACTCTTTTCAATGAAGAGCAGTAGTATTCATGGAGGAATTTCAGGGTAGATTAAAACGACAAGGAGAAGAATTATGAGGTAAAAGATACATGTGTATTCCCTCCTCCTCTTTCCCTTCCCTCTCGAAAGAAAAAAAAGTATTAAGGAGAAAAAGATGCGTGTTTAAATTGCGAATGGCACTCTCTCTGTACCAGCCAACAGCTCCTGACATACATACACACGCAGTGTAAATGGAAAATCGATCGTTAAAGCTCTTCAAGAGACTCCAGGAGAAAGAGTGGAGTGAGGCCTCGAAGAGAGTAGTGAAATCCACAACCAAAAGTAGAGAGTAGAGAAAGAGCTTTCGAAAGGGTGAAAGTGAGGGAGAGAGGCAGAAAAAGGCTAAGACTCTCACATATGAGGAGGAGAGATGGGGAGAGAAGGGAAGAGAATAGTAAAGGGGAAAAAGTGAAAAAAAGGTTAAAAGGGAAAAAAATAAAATAAATTGCCGGCGGGGAGAAATTTTGTGCAATATCTAAAATCATCTGACATTCCATCTACTTGTTCAGCAATACCATCCACCTCCATCCATATTAGCTTTCAGCACACAGCATTCCCTCCTCCTCCTCCATCCACCAGGAACTTTCTTTGGGAAAGAAAGAAAATAACTCTCATAAAATTTACGATGAGCACAAAATAAAGTCAAAGAAATTACGTGTGTGTGTTCCTCATCCTACTTCATCTCAATGACTCAAAATCCCTCCACACATATATACACTACTCATCTTAAAGTCAATTGCCATGTACAAGCCATTTCTCCCATGGAAAAAGAGAATTATTTTCACCCAAAAACATTTTCTGCCTTCCCTCTCTCTCTATCTCTCTCTCGACTTGGCTCATTTGGATTGCGGCCATATTTTATTGATATTTTTCCTCTCTATTCACACCCAACCTTCACACACAGCACACCATAGAAGTACAAAGTATAGAAGGGTATGAGATTGGAAATTGTAAATTGCAAACACTTTAGCCGACAGCCCTCTTCACAAACTACAAGTTCACTAAATATTCCACCGAACAGCATAAATCCAATTTGACTCAGGGAAATGAGAGTGGAAATGCGAAAATTCCTCTCAATTTTCACCCACTTTAGATGAAAGAGGTTGGGGAAAGTCATTCTCACTAGCATACACTCACAAATGTAGAGCACTGCGGGTGAGGGAGGGGAGGACTCATGCGGCCATCAAAATTAACGTGAAGTGTCAATGACTCGGAAAATAATTTCAATATGACACCATCCCATCCCATCTCTACACAGCAGGCAGCAGCTATTGGATAAAGAAAAGGAAAAATTGGGTTGGAGGGCACGTGGAAAATTCGGGTTGTGTGTGTGTGCTAAACCCACTCACCTTGTGCCTTGCGGAGAAGAGAGGAAGAGGATTGAGGAAAGACAAAATGATATGTGACAGGATTTTTAATGATGGAACTATCCCTGTGGCTGGATTTGATCGTGTATTGTATGTGTGTGTGGGGTATAAGGAATGTCAGTCGGTTAATCCATTAGAAGATGAGGAGGAGATGGGATGACAGGAAAAATCTCATTAGGTCTGATCCCTTCATTATACAACAAGGAAATAATGAGGTGTCTCCATCCCATCCTTTTTCATCATCTCGGCTGAGTGACGTGAAGGAAGGAGGAGAGGGATTCCCTAACCTCACACTTTCCTTCAACTCAGTCAACAATGAAAAGACTGACAGTTGGGAATGGACAACAACAATGCTCCCCACCTCGTAATAAATATAATAGGACGAGTACAAAAGATGAAAGATACTTGTTTGAAAAATTTGTAAATCTCATATCTTCTCCTCTTGTTGTTGTTTACACTGAGTCAGTGGAGTGAGTTCCCAATTGTGATTAGCCCAAGTCTGGAGAAATGAGAGAGAGAGAGAGAGTGTGTGTGTGTGTGTGTGTGTAAGGGAGTGTGTGGTTGATGAGATGAAAGAGGTGAGAGTTTGTGAATAAAAGTGGAGACGAGTTTAGTGGGAGGAGAAGGAAGCAGATGTTGATCGCACTTGACAAACAAAAGTTTGGGGTTGCCTCCCAGCCCAAACTCTTTTCCTCTTTTCTCCTATCCTGGAAGATGACTGACTTTTTAGGACAACTTCCGTGAGACTTTCTCGTTTATTTACCTACTAGCTCTGCTACCATGGAGACTCTCAGTCTCTCCAACTCCCATTGAATTCCAGGGAAGATGGAGTTGATAAGAAGGTCTATTATCCATGGAGACTACATGAGCTTAGCACTTCACACACACTCCCTCCTTTTTCTAAAGCACCACTCAGGAGCAATGACAAGGAAAAGGTTCTCTACAGACAGAGAGAGAGAGAGAGAGAAAGACTGACTTGCCAATAATGGTGCGCTTTTTAAAAAATGCATTTGAGCCTTACATATGATTAAAATGACGGCTTTTGACTTTCTTCAGACTTGAGTCGGTATCTCCTTTCTGGGCTGGAATCTTTTGGAAGACGGCTTGGAAAGTTGTGTGTGTGTGAATTCAGAAACTTGCCAAACAAGGAGGAATGGAATGTCTACTTCTTGTCACTTCTTTTCCCCTCTTCCATCTCCTCCTCCTTTTTTCCCTGCTATCGCAGTTTTTGTATGGAGGATGTGTTCAGTTGGATTATACAAGGTATTTTGTATTTTTCAATACACGACACGCATCACGGAGGGAGGAAAGAGGAGGAGGGGTTTGAAATGGATTCGAAGGATTTGATTTTGATTTAATTTCTTGTCGCTTGACATTTTCTATCGTCTGCCGTTTGTCCTTGTATGAGACACATGCATTACATGGTTGTGTCATTCTTGTCTTGTAGAAAAGAATGAAGCGAGGAATGTGCATCGGTACTTTGATATGATGATGGTGAAAAGTCTCTCTCTTTTCGACTGGAAACCTGGAAATCTGTTCTGTGTGGAAATTTCTAGAGAGAGAGAGAGAGAGAGAACGGGGTCATCATCATTAGGAAAGTCTTGTGGATAAATTTTCCGAATATGAATGACACAATGAAAGATTCATACATTGTGTGTAGGGAAGGTATGTGTGTCTCTCTGGAGGGATGAGAGAGAGAGAGAAAAAAAACTTTTTCCAGAGACGAGCATTTCAGGATGAGTAATGGAGTTTTAATGAGATGAGAATACTCCCTCATCTCCTGTCACGACAAATTGCTCCCAAACTCACAATCAACTTTATCCTGTATTGTGTGTTAAGCGCGTACGGAGGATATTCATATTTTGTGTAATTCAATACTAAAATCCATATTTCTTCAGATCTCATACCCGGAGTATATAAAGCTCATCTCTGACACGAAATATATGACAAATAAATTATAATTTGGCAAGTTAAGTATACATACTGGCTGGATTTTCTCCCAAACTTTTCAGTTTTTCCCTGCTTAATCCACCCAATTTTGAATTAAATTTGTCCCGCACTTTTTGCACAGTGCACACACTGAAGGTCAAAGAACATAAAAAATGATTTAAAGTCCTAATACTCTTTTGTATTGCTTTATTGCAGACAGTCAAGAACTTTTACTATTGTGCTCTCAGGAAAGAGGACAAAATCCATTTTCTCCCGGATGAGAAAGCGGAAGGGAGAAGGGAAAGGAAGACAACAAAAGCTTGTGTGAGAAATGAGGCCCTCCATCCACATCCAGTACTCGTCTACAGAACAAAGTCTGGAAATATTATACAAATGAGGAAAGAGAAGGGGAAATTCGTCCGGAAAACAATGATTTTCTCTCAACTCTCCTCATCTTGAACGACCCAACAGAAATAGGGACAGAGATAAAGAACGGGAGAGAGGACAAGGCCAACTTTTTTCTTCTCTCTCTTTCCTTCAGCCATCATCATCCTTCGTCAATTCGAGTGACAGAATCAGGCCCAAGCTAGCCCATCAATTTTTTCCTTCCCCCTTTTGTGAGGAAAGTGGCATTGAAGAATTGGCTCTGAAATTTTTGTTCCTCGCACGCACACATTGCACACTGTGTAAACTATTGGCTGGATGAAGAAGTGGGACAGTCTCCATGATTCCAAGAGATATTACCCCCGACATTTGTAATAGCTGAAGCTGTAGTGTTAGCCATGGCAGTGGATGGCCATAATATAATAAATGCCATGAGGATTCCAACACACTCAAGAGTGATGACGACAAGAAAGTCGTGTCAATGCTCAGAATTGACGAGTGGTAGTAGTTCGAGCTGTGGAGACTTTCTCCTCTCCCCCTCCTCATCCTCAGACGTTCTTAGAGTGTCCTCCAGTGACTCGAGTGAAACAATTTCCACTTTTAATCCTCCAATTAGTTCAAAAACAAATCAAATGGCTGGCGATGGTGATATTGCAGGAGGAGGTAGAGAGAGAATGGCCAGTAGTTTAAAAATACACAGAAAAAACGGACCACTCCTTCCCTTCTCCAATTTCAGTTTGAACAGTCTGACATCTTACAGTGTGCTGGGTGAAGGGAGAGCCGGAGGTTATAGAAGGGAAGGGGATAAGAGGGGGGCTTGGCAAAACTTTTGTGTCTCCATCAGTCTCTTCCTCCTCCTGTCATTTCTCAACTGTCTCACCCCTACCTATGCTCAGCGAGGTAAGTTTTCTCTTACCAAATTCTTAACTCACAACTCTCTTACTTTTCTGTATTTTTCTTTTTAAAAAATGGCTGGGGTCATCAACTTTACATCAATTTTCAAAAAAAAACATTTTAACTCGGATATGACTTTGTTGTTCCTTTGAGCACGTAGTTCTAGGAGCAATGTACACCTAGTTTCATATTTTGGTGAAAAAGTCTTTTGCATAAATTCTCCCCGACTTTCACTAAGGAGAAAGTTCTCTTACAGTTTTTGTGTGTACTTTACAAAAAAAGGGAAAAAAGGTTCGCTGCTCTTTATTTTTACAATGCTGTACACCTTAACTCGAACTTTCTTTGATGGGTAGATGTATGACTGTGAATTTTCATAAAAGAGTGCATTAAAAGTCATACCTACAGGATGAATTTACATTATCCTTTTTTTGATTTTGAGAAGAAAAGAACTATTAAGGGAAAAAGTGACTATTATCTTATTCACCCACATTTTTCTATTCTATTCCTTGCCTTTTTATTCCAAGTTCTTGTGTCTTCCTTTTTTTATTCCATACTTTCACTTTCTCACTTTCTCCATTATTTTTCATTGGTCATAACCTCCACGGAATGTAAAGATGGAAAGCTTACACGATATATAGACATGTAATTCAAATATCTAGAGTTCTCCATATTTCAACAGTTTCTCTTCACCGTTACTGTTAAAGCTATGAGAAAAGAGTTCAAGGGAAAATGGAGAGATTGATGATGGTAGGCTGTGATTTTCAATTTTTTTTCCTTGAGGATAAAATACATTTTTCAACCTTAACGATCAGTTGTCACTTTAATTGACCTTATCTTTATTCTGTCACAAAACTTACTGTGAGTATCTGTAGGGCTGAATGGGGTTCATATTTAACAGTGATAAATATAATTGCATTGTCTGGACATGGTCTAAATGTACTGGAGATATTTCATGAGTTTGTACAAGACACATCTGGATAATCCGGAGAAAGGGAATTTCTCTTCAAAAAATCCTACCAGCATTTCTACACGGCATGGACACGACTTAATGGTTAGGATGAAAAGAGAGAAAGCACGTGATGTAATATTAGAATAATTAAATGTGTAATGAATTCCATGAAGGATGGGAGAAGAGAGGAAGGGATTGGATGAGAGAAAAGTATGAAAGAGTCTCGGAGGGACGGACAGCCATTTGTTTCCTTGAGAGGGAGAGAGCATTAAATTTCAATTAGATCCATCTTGGAGCAAACAAGATTTATAACATTTGTCAATTGATGCGGACAGGAGGGGCTAATTAATTCTATTATATGTAATGACGTTGTGCTGTTTCGTGTGTTACAACGGCGGCCGCCGCTGTTCAACCCTCACGATACAAGAAAAGAACCAAAGAGACGAGAGTCATTAGTGTTAATTGATGCGAATCATCGATTTTTTCCTCTTCCCTCTCTTTCTCTCTGCTTTCTCCAGTCTCATCCCCTTGCCCATCCGCTCCTTCATCCTTCATCCTGGGCGTCCACCCTTAATTCAACATTTTTTCAGATCAACTCCTTATTTTTGTCAACCCGAAATCCGGGCTTTCCCTGCAGAGAGAAACAGGAGGATAACACCAGCTGCATTCCACTCATAAATTAACAATGCCTTCCAGGCTGATTCCCAGCCCAATTTTCTGCATCCTCCAAACTCCTCCTCACTTTCTCTCTCTTCTTTTCCAAATTCTAATCTAGATTGCAAATAAAGGAGAATCCCATTACCCCCCTTCTCTCTATTTCCCCCATCTCAGCCAAGGTATAGCCTTGTTGTAATTTTCAACATTATAATAAGCAGGGAAAGCATACAAAATACATTTGACTCTCTATCTCAGAAAAATGGTGCAGGGGATGGTGGCGTGCGTAATTTGGGCTGACATCAAAAGGCAAGAAAAGTAGATAAATCATGTGCGATGGCCCTCCTTGAACTCCTTCACAATTTTCCCTCTAGGAAATTTATTCCTTTTCTCAACTCCAAAAAATTTCCCATTCACCATCCTCTCTCTCCTTCCCCTCCCCTCCCTCCCTCCATCAGAATATGTGTGTGTGTGAATATCAATAATTTTTTCCGACGCTCTCAGCTCCCTCACAAAAGGATACACTATTCACAACAAAAAAGGAGGAAGAATTTTTGTCTGTGAAACTCATAGGTACGTGTAGTCAATGGCAAACTCATCTCTACTACATTGTATTATTGTTTTATATTCGAATCTTTTATCTCCTTTTCCTTTTGTTTTCTCTTTTGTGCCATTCCAGCAAAAATAGAGTCATTTTCACGATATCTCTTCCCCTCCATTTCTATTTCCTTCATTTGAGTAACCTTCCAAATTCTTGTTTCTCTATTTTGCTTTTCATTTCTATAGTCTCTATATTAGAGAAAAGAATGTATCTAATTTCAAAATAATCATTAGTGTTTCATTTCAATTGATAGTCGTTTTCATGAAAAATGAAATGAAAGCTGGTCATGGTGAAAAAGAAATGATTAGGATACTCTGTCGTTGTAGATAAAATTATTCTGTGGAAAGTCTCAATAGTAAATAGCTGATTCATTTCTTTACTCTTTTCTCATCATCATTCTCCATAACATAAAAAGACCACGTGAAACTTTTGACGTTTTCTTGGCCGTTCAAAGCGGAGTAGAAGTAGGAAAGTTGGTGGGAGGAAAGTTGGTGGGAGGAAATGTGGTGGTGGTGGCTGAATTTCTCTCATAAAAATGTTTGTATATTATTTTAATCTTTCCCCCATGAACGTCTCCCCTCCATCCATCCTCGTTATTTTTATACCCATCTAATCTGAAAAAATCCATTCCCCGTCACACAAAATTCCCTTCCTCCGTCACTACCTTTTACTCTTGTTTCGTTGTTGTCTTTTTCTCCCCTCCATCTCTCAAACTCCAGCCTCGAGAAGGAATAAAGAGGGGAGACTGACTTTCCGCATTTTTTCTTGCAGACTTGCTCTCAAGTGCACTCAAATTTTGGATTATGCTTTGAAGTTTGAGTGCCGATATAAAAATAAAAAAGAAGGTTGGATCTCATTCTGTCCTATACATGTATTGTGCCTCACGGTGAAAGTACTGTGCCACTACTGAAGAACTGACTTCTCCTGAGATGCAGTACAGGATGCAGGTTGACAAAGCAAAATTGTGCAAAGCACCAAAAAGCTCTCTTCTCTTCGAAATGAAGATGAAAGGCTTTACGAATAATTTAATACTCCCTCCTCCCCTCCCTTTCTATGACTTGGCTGAACACTGGAGAAAATTTTTATTGGAGGAGGAGACGGATATTTTGTAAAGGTAAAGCAACGAGTTTTGATTTTGACCGTATAACCAACCAACGGCTTAAGGATGAAGAAGCGAGACTTTACAGTTTGAAGAAGAGAAAGGAGGGGAAAGGATGAAGGAGGAGGCTTTTGTGAGAATGAGAAAGGGAGCAATTGAGGGCATGATTAAAAAATGAAAGTTTTATATGAACGATTTTTTTTGTTGGCGGCGGTGATGGCGGCTTCTTCTTTCTCTCTTTCTCCTCCTTTCTCGCCCTGCCTGCAGGGACTCAAGACTCAACACAATAAAATTTCAAAATGGATCTCCCTCTGAAAGAGAAAGAGAGAGAAAGTCAAGAGGCTGTGTCTTTGTCTAGCCTGTTCTCTTCCTGTTCTGGGCTAAGGAGATGCAGTCTGGGGTTATCCCAATCTCGTTCACATCTTTGACTGTGCCAAATCCTACTGCATTGCGCTCACAGCCTCGGATGATGCATAAGATAGACAAGTAGTGGATGGAAAAGGGGCTTTCTAATCCCAACTCTCACTGAATGGCCGAGTCCAGCTCCTCCATCCACACTCAACCAACCAGTCTCCTCCGATGTATGTATGTATAATTATCTAAGGCTGTTCCATACCTTGGAGTTGTGCAAAAAAGAGCTATATAAAGAGAGAGAGAGAGGGATATGCTAATATCCAGCCATCCGTGAAACTTGGTCTTGGTCCCAGCTCCCTTTTATTCCCGAGCAATGGGTTCCACACACATACACTTTCTCTCTTTCTCCTTCTATTGAGTTGTTCAGGGGGTGACAGAGAAGGGGGGAAGGAACACACACACTTTCACTTGACTTTCAACTTGAGATGATGGCGATGGATTTCACATTTTAGTTTCAGCTTCACTTCCCCTCCTTCTCTTCCTCCTCCTCTTGGAGGGGACAATCAAAAGGAAAGACTCCAACTTTCCCTTTCAATTCTAGTGAAAGTCACCTCATCCCAATGGGCCTTTTCTCTTTCGTTCCTCTAATATTTCCATATTAACTTCCCGACTCTTCATCTCTCCATTTTTTTCTCCTCCTGTTTCATCTTGGTAGAGGGACACAGTTGGCACGAGGGGAGAGAGAAGTGGATTTTCCGAGGTTGGAAGTGAAACAAAATGAGGAGGACGGCTGGCTGGGTAGAAAGAGAATTAAAATTTTGATGTAGTGAGGGATTTTGAGGAGTGGATTTTGGAAATTGTGAGAGTGACTCAAAGGGAATGATGTATGCGGGGAAATGGTGTGAAGTGGAGAATTTGGGTGATGGAGGAGAAGCGGCAGCTGGGAAGCAATTTGGACGCAGGTGAAGCTCTCGTGATTTGATGCACGTGTCACTCGGCGAGAGAGGAAAAAAAAGTCCTCCCAATTCTCTCTGTAAAAATATACAGAGACACTTCTTCACAGAGACTAACAAATAAGGTAGAAAAGAGTGCAGTGTGTCTGCAGAGTATTTGGAACGAGGTAGCAACGCTACATACTGTGCAATTGGAGGGGACATTGGCACATTAATTAATGGCATCCTTTCTGAGCACTGTAAAGTGTAATCCAGATTACCGTAAATTTACCGTAATTCATAAATTTAAAGTTCGGAGGTGACTGACGTGGTCAGTCATAATTTAAAATACATTTGAATGTGAACAAATCCAATGCATAAGTCACTTACGGTATTTAATATTGAAATTTCTCTGATTACTTTCAATTCTTGTCCACCCCTTCTGAGTGAATTCAGCTTGATTGATGTGGTCAACATACAAGTAGAAACAAATCAGTACAAAATTTTCTACGAGAGTTTTGAAATGAAAATATATACATTTATTCAAATCAAAAGGAATTGTGTCACACTTTTAGTGAAGGTATTGCACACGTCAAGTTGCTTTAGTTTGCCTAAAAATCAAATTTTGATTACTGTTCACAGTTGATTAATTTATTTTCTAGGAACAATTTCTTTTTGTATTAGTGAAAGTGTTATTCCAAGTATAAAATATGACTGCATAGCCATTGCAGTAGTTTTACTGCTGTATCTAAAAAGTTGTAGTCGATTAGATTTAAATTCCTCCAGTGGAAAACAAAATGAGAGAGAGAGAGTTCAGAATTCTCTCTACTGTACTGTCTGTTTAATTGTGATGTGTGAGAAGGATTAAAAGTATTGATCAGAGAGAAGGATCAGTGGCAGGATGATGCCCCTACAAATAGAAAGCACTACTCCATGTGGGACTTTCACTTTTCCTTTCACTCTCCCGTCCCCTTGCCAACTGCTGCGAAGTCCCAGCCAAAACTCTCTCTTCACATAACCCACTCTCTCTGCTTTCATTAGTACATCTGTGACTCACACACACACACATACACACACCCAGCACAATTCGAGGGAGGACGATGCTTTTTGTCCTTCCTTCCATTATGAAGTACGTAGAGATGGGAATGATTGGTTTTCCCATCATTGCCATGTAATTAAATCCTTTGTCTTTGGAATTGGAATTATGGCAGACACTACGCCCATAAAAATAAATGTACAGAGTATAAATGTGTAAAATAATTGTATTATCTTTTCCTACCGTCCAACACAATCTCCAGCCACCCCTCCCTCCCTCCCAATAAAAAATTACATGAAACGCCACACTTCCCGAATTTTAGTGTCGATTCCAGTGATGAAATGTCCTCGGAATTATTTCTCCACAGCTGCTCTTCTCCTTCATTTCATCCCGTACAACAAAAAGCCGGGAGAGAAGGAGGACAGAAGAAATGAATTCTTGCTATGTAGAGTGTCTCGCTTTTGTATTGAATTTCTCTTTCCACACCCGCTGAGTATGGAAATCCAAGTGGAAATAATTCTCCCCCTCAACTCCATTATGATTTCTCTCAGTCAAAACACTTGTCCAGGAATTGTTCCGCCTTCCAACCATCTCCACTCTCTCAAAGTCCACAACGGATTCTCCGTACAAAGCAGTGTACTCTGTGTGTGTGTGTCGTGGGTGTGCATAAAGAGAGAGAGAGAGAGTGGGGATGACAAGTCTTTGTCCTCTCATCATAATGGTTAATGTGATGAGATACTCCAAGGATAGACGCATACATTTTCTCTTTCATGCATCCTACACTCTGATGATGATGATACAGTGAGTGAGGAGTGTCTTTTGTCCACCAATCAGCACAACTCCACATGCCATCAACTTTATATTTCTTCATTCTACCCTCAAGATCCCGGCTGGAGAAAGAATGTCTCCGTTCCAATACACTCTGAAAAAATGTTGTGAGACTAGCTTTTGTGACAAATTCTTTTTTTATGAAAAAATTTCTTTGCCACATCTCATATGACCGACTAGTACTGTGTAAGGTAGCGTTTTTTTCAATTTTTCCTGTCTCAAAACAATTTTAAAATACCCTGAAAGTAATGGGAAATCGTGATTTAGGAAAGTCTCGAAATCCACCGTGAATGACGAGCTGGATAAAGAAAAGACTGGCGGCTCTGGATTTTCCGTGCATAGATTGGAATAGAGTATTATTGTAAGTGTGTAAATATGTACATGTATATGCAGACTGGAGTGATGTGAATGGAGGTCATAAATACATCAGTGAGACTTTTGGCACAAGTTTTCCTTCTCCTTTCTTCTTCCTCCTTCCAGCACAAAAAAAAAGTTAGGGAGGAGGGGAGGGGACAAGAAAAACAAGCGGGCGGGACAAAAAATTAGATTTATGATAAAGAAATTTGAATCAAAGTTAAACTTTGAACTGGAGACATTTACGGTCCCCTCCTCCTTTTCTCTGCGAGAGAAAGAGAGAGAGAGTGAGAGTAAGTTGAGAGATTTAATGGAGCTCAACTCCATTTAGCCAATGTGGAATACGACCTTCTTCAGCTATAAAAGAATAAATATGGATTTTCTCATAACCCATACATCCCGTGTAAAAGAGAATGGGAAGCCACCAAAAAAATATATATCAGGGAAGTTCCTTCAAAAAAAATCCCTTTCTCTCCTCTCATTTCCAAACTTCCTCTGTGTGTGGTGTGTGTGTGGAGACCCACACATGTACAAAACACAAACAGGCGGAATTTCAGGGAGTATTTCAGTGGATGTTTTCCAGGAGGGGAAAGAGAAGGAGGAGTGCAGTGGTGTGAGCGGCCGATAACTCTTCCTATTCCACACGGAGCAATATTTACTTGTGTACTTTTTCTATTTACACTCAAACCCTCGTCAATCACCCTCACATCACAAAACTCCACAAACTCTAACCGTAACTTTTCCATATTGACTTTCTCCTCCTCCATCTGATTTCCCACGAATCACCACCTAAAAAAACTCCTGTTTGCATAAAAGGAAATTGAAAGTTCCAAATTGAGCTTCCTCCTGATAACTTCATGAAATTTAAAATATAATTCCTGTCTCTCTCTCTCTCCTGTTTTTAAACACACACATGAACAACGACAGCGAGCATTAGGGACTCTCGTGCTGGAAAGTGACATTTGAGAGGCGAGAGATGAGTAAAATTAATGAAGGTGTCCTCCCTAGCCCTGTCTCCCCTCATCCTCATCTCTTGAAAGTATCCCGTGTAATTTCAATTAATAAGGGATTTATGGTTTTAGTTGGTGCTGGAGGTCCCCCGTCTGTGACACACACTCACACTCAGTACAAATAGTCTTCTGATGTGAGGCAGTGAAAGTGGAGACTGGTGGAGAGAAAGAGATTGAGAGAAGCTTAGCTACTTTTATGCGTGAAAAAAAGGAGAGAGAGAGAAAGCTGGAATACCCGAGCAATTTGTTCACCCTCCTCCATGTCTGTCACACAAGGAAAGGATGAGGAGGAGAGTAGGCCCTGAACAGGAATCCTCCATGCTCGTACTGCATGTGTGCACATATAGGTATGTTCGCTATTGTGCCTTGCCAAAAAGCAGGGACTTGGTGTTTGTACGTGTGCGGAGACATTGGAGAAAGTCAGAGAAAGAGAGAAGGAAAATAAAAGTGGTCATGAATCGTGTTATTCCGGTAGACGACTCGTGTACGACACACACTCCCTCCACCTTCACACTTGTACTCTCCACTCCTGGTACTCACTCACACACACACACACACATTCCCTCTTTCTGTTTCATGCTATTTATCCTCTACCTCGCGTTAACTTCCCCTCTCTCTTCTTATCCTTCTGCAGGCTCCACTTTCACCTTAGTGAGGAGTTTGAGAAAAAATTCCTGTCCTCTCAAATATCCTCTGGAAGAGTGTGAGAGTGTGAAGGTAAATATATACAAATGACTGTGTGTGTGTGTGGAAGGTAAGGAGGGGAGATGGGCTTATGGATGATTTATTGGAACTCTCATAGCTCCGTATTCATAGCCCCTCAGCCCCTCCTCCTTTCCAGATTTGTGATTCCCATGGAGGTGCACACCAAAAGATACTCAAACACACACACACATAGAGAGAGAGAGAGAGAGAAAAAAAAGGGAGCTATGGAAATGAACGACCGTCTCGTTCTTCTAAACTGGAGGACGAATCGAAGACCTCAACGAAATTCAATTCCCTAGCAGTCGCCTCCGCTTTCCCCAGCTTTCTTCATACCCTCAGCCAAGGGTAAACCGTAAAGGTCAAAATTGAGTCCCTCTTTAATAGCTAACACTATTAATCAAGAAACCAAGTACGAAATACTAAGAATTAATGCGTAGTCAATTTAAGCAGTTTTTAAAGCAGCCAATTTAAAAGTTCCCCCGTAGGTGAAAGTAAGGAAAGTCGTGGGGGACAAGAAGAGGAGATATGGTATCCCACACACGTATCCCTTGAGGATGACTTTAACTCATCTTATAAAATCCAAAAAAGGATTCATACTATATGGACTTTTGTACCATTTCAAAATTCAAAGCTCATCCCATCCAACCTTTCCTTCCAGTTTCCTTTCTCCCCCTCTTTTTAAGGTTGAGTCATCCGACAAGGTTTCCGCCTGGGCTTTGACTTGAAGTGAAGAGTAGGCAGGAGAAGAAGAAAGGAAGGGGGAAAAGGAAAGGCGGATTTTCAAATTGAGACAAATACAAGGCGGAAATTGGCTCGGTGGCAACCAGCATAGTAATGCCCGTATCAATATCAATTCAACAAACTATTTTGAGCCTCATTGTACCACACTTCCCTTCTTTCCTCTCCACACACATGCACACACAAAATGTGTTTTAATATAACCGCTCAAAACGAGGATCAAAAAGTAACTTGTGTAATATATTGAATTTCAGTTGGGAAACTGAGCCTCTCAGTCACACACACTTTAGAGAGAGAAGGGGAAGGAAGGCTTGGGGAGAACCGCAATGAAAATAGTGAAATTCCATTTGGCAGGAGAGAGGAAGGCGGAGTGACCCACATGATTGCTTTAGTCATCATCAAGAAAGTTGGAAGTGTGTGGCGTTGGAAATTGACGGTGATACTTTGTGGTTGAATTTCTCCAACTGAGCCACACACACACACTACTGAGGTTTCAAATTTCATTTCCTTTTATTTGTACAAGAGGAGGGGGAGTACTGAAAAGTATACATACACCCCAGCTGTGTGTGTGTGTGTGTGTGTGTAGTTGAAATACGAGTAATTTCATTCCGAGGGGTGAGACGTTGGAGCAACGGCGTGTACAGATTCATCATTATGGTAGTCCAACATTCTCTCCGTCTGTTCTATTCTCTTACAGCCTCTAGTGAAAAGGAGCGTGTGTGTGTAGCTAAGAATGGCTGGAAATTGACTTTGGTTTCCTACATTTTCTTCCCCACTTTACAACTGGCAAGTGTGTGTGTGTGTGGAGGGGGGAAGGAGAGCGTGGGAGGAGTCATAAGGGGAAAGCTTCTCTCTCTTTAGCTTTCCCTTGCTTTCTCTCTCTCTCCTCTCTACGAGCTGGTAATTTGTAATTCAGATGCAGTGGGGAGCATCCGCTTTTACAATTTAATTTGAAAACTACTCCGCACCATACTTTTCACTAGCCGCATTCAAATAATTTAATTTACAATTCTCTCACACTCTCTCCTTCCCTCCACTTCCTCATCAACGACCTGCCCGTCTCTCTCCCTCTCCCTCCTGACTCCCATTTATGCACCGTGTTCCACTTGCACCAGGTACAAGCACACACATAATTGTCAATTTTAATATTCAATTTCTTTCCTCAAATTCACATTTACATTTATAACTAGTCGTCAACTACCTTCTTCTCTCTCTCTCTTTGCCATCTCCTCGTTTCCGGCTTTCTCCACAGAATACAAAATTAACAGCTTTTTGTGGGACCTATTGATTTTTATCCTCTGTTAAAGTTTTTATGACTCCACAAAATTGTCATATGTCAATTTTAACGCGCGATTGCGTGTTAATGAAATACTGGGAAGTGATGAAAATTTTTCCCTTCTTCGATTTGGATTTATGTAAGAAGAAAGTCATTGACAAATAATGAATCTTAAGCAATGTTTTAATAAGTATGACACTTTCCTTCTCTCATGCTCTAAGATTGAGTAGAACACTTGAGTAAAAGTTTACACAAAATGTGGTTCAGTAGGAAATTTGTAGAAAGGGAGAAATTGGCAATAGACAATATTTAACTATCGTTATTGAAGTTTTCTCATTGAAATTGAATTGGATGTCGAGCCGTTTTTGCACTCAAGATCAACAATAAAATACAATAGAGACCAATGGAGGTCAACAAGAGCCCCTTTCTGTCAAAATCACTCCACTCAACTTGTAAGAATGGGAAGTGTGTGTGTGTGTGTGGTGGAGTGTGTGTCCTGGATGGAACAATCGTTGAATAAAGTGCGGATTTGTATTCTTGGCAAGGAGTTTCGATCCACGGAGGTGGGAACCCGACTTTTTGCGAAGGTTTCCTTCGAATTCCACTACTATACTCTAAGCTCCTTACACTTTCTCTTCACTCTCCTGTACTGGTATTTCCCTCTATTTCGCCCCTCTTTCTCCAACTTTCTTTCCTTTGGTGAGAGAGAAAATCTACATAAATTATCATGTCTCAATTTAATTGGAATGCTTCCTCCCCCATTTGCAAACTCAAACAAAAGCCTCATCCGATTTCACATTCCACATCAATGAATCTGTTGACAAAGCCTACTTAATCCTTCTCTCCTTCTCTCTGTTTGTTATTAATCGCCATGATATCTACAAAAGGATTTGAATTCCCACACACACACACACCCAAACTCTCTCTCTCTTTACAATGTAATTGTGATACTATCTCTGGTTTGATAGCTCACCGAATCATTTCAATTTCCTTTCTAAACACATTCAAAACTCTCATATGTTTAGGTACTGCAGTTAACATTGTAGAACATCAAGGAAACATTCCAAGAATCACACAGGCACACACACACCATCCTATTGTATATCAAGGGACGAACATACCTCCAGCATTTTGAGGGAAATGGCAAGCGACAGTCTCCAAAATTGCCTGGAGGAAAAACGAGGAGGGAAATCGGGGGAAAGAAAACTCCAGGCAATTCCCCCCGGTTCAGTGCACAATTCCGAGAGAGAGAGAGAGGAAAAATGGGAAACCACTACTGAGAAAGAGAGGGAGAGGAGAACTGAGCTTTGAACTCTTCCCTTCATTTCATCTTAAGTTTTGAGTTCCTACCAGGAAAAGGGAGACAGGGAAGTAATAGGGTGGATAGAAATGGAGAAAGTATCAGTAGTGAGTTTGGAGTATGACCTAATGGTAGTTTCATACGTGTGTGGGTGGATAGGAGAGGTAGAGAGTGTAGGCGGGTAGTTGTTTGGTAACAACGAGTTCAAACAGAATGTGGAAAATAAAATTGTGTCTGCCATGTTGTTTGGTTAATGGTGAGTTGTTTGCATACGGGAGATTTGTCCCAGAATACAAATAAAGAAATATAAAAAAGAGAGTTGATTCTTGTCCTCCTTTTCCTCCTCACCCGCACCCACCACTGTTAGACCCATCCTCTACCCGACATACCCATATCAAGTGGAATAATGCATCATTTTCTCTAGCCGCCATAAAAAAATGTCTCTTTTTTAAGAACCACTTGGCCCTCAAGTACAAACAAATATCAAGACTTCATGTACAAAACACGGAAAGAGAGATGGAGAGGAGGTTGGAATGAACCCCATCTCGGCTGAAAAAGGAAGTTAGGATTATTATTTTATAAAGTGCATTACCGTCAAGTCTCAACGGTACATGTAATATCACATTCAAGGTACATCTCATCGCACATCTTCCATCCCACATAAAAATGATATGAAGAGGATCATGTATGGCTAGACATAATTGAAAAACTCCTCCTCTCTCTCTCTTCATCTAGTTCTTGTTCTACGTGAAGGAAAGGGGTTCCTTTGACAAAAATTTATACAATGCACAAATTCCCTATGTAAATTTCAATAAGATCTTTTTCCTCCTTTGCTGCCACACGAAAAAAATTTGTTTTGATCCTTCGGTACATTTCGGCTCCCCAAAAACATAGTCAATCTTCTTCTGTCTGTGTGGATGGAAATTATGAAATACGAACTTTTTGGCAAAGAAGAGCATTTTTTGTGAAGAATGTTTTTTCAGAGAAAAAACTTTGAAAAAAATTGTATGTGTATGTGTGTGTGAAGAGTTAATGGTGGTGGTGAATTTGCATGAACAATAGAAAAGAGTTTTTTTTCGCACTGTGTACGTTGGATGTGGTGATATGGGGAGGTGGATGGTGAAAGGCGAGGACGTTGTAAGAGGAGATCCATTATACCTTTTCCAAATTGGATCGAGTTAAAATCATTGGAGGAGGAAGGGAGGAAGTTGGAATTCTGAAGATTTTCAGAAGCTTTTTTCCCTTAGTCCTTTTCTCCCTTTGAAGTAGAAGCTTTTCCCTGTCCTTATCAATCCATTACTTATGTATGACCGGTTGGGGAACCCTCCTCCCCTCCTTTCCATCACCCACACACACACACACACTACTAAAATCTACCTTTGAAGTGTAGTGTGAGAGCGTGTGTGTGTGCCATTTTTTTACAATTCCTATTACAGTCCTGAGCACGTCGGCTTCTGGGTTCTGGTCTAAGCCTCACAGCTAAAACTTTCCCCTAATTTTTTCCCCTCATTAAAAGTTTCGACAAGAGAACGTTTTTTTTTCTCTCTCTCTCTCTCTCTCTCTTTGTGTGTGTGTGTTTAGGGGTGAGTTACCCAATGACACAACAAGAGAAAATTAGCTCGGGGCAGATTGGAGACACACACACTTTTTTTTGGTGGAGAGTTTTTTTTGTGAAAAAAAAACTTGTTGGAATATTTATATTTTTTTGCAGAAAAGGGTAACAAAGGACAATCTGGTTGAAAGGATGAAATTAAAAAGTTTCTAATAATTTTTTTGATATGATTAAATTAAATTATTTGTGTTGTGAAAACCTTATTGTAAAAGGAAGAGAGTGTGTGTGTGGAGTTAAACTTGTTTTACTGTCGGCCCAAAAATTCTTGATATTTTGTTGAATATTCAAATTGAACGTGTCATGATACAAGGGAAAAAGGCATACATTCAATGTACGGATTTCCCTGAGGACTTTCCCAACAAAGTATTATGTAAATGTACAATTTTTCTGGAAGTTTTCCTAGCCCCCAGCCCACACTGACGGTTGTACACACTGTTTCTTCAGTGGGAAAAGTTTTATTTGTTCTGTAAAAATATTAGTTACCATTTGTTCCACATTTCCTTGCAAGAATGTGTGTCGACTTTTGAGACACATTCAATGCTCAAAAGGAGAGTCAACAATTTAATTTATTAACTGGAAAAAGAATTACAAAGTGTTTTCATGTGTTCAACCACGAACCAAGGGTATAAATATGAAATGTTCACAATCTGGATTAAGATTTGATGAAAGACTTTCTTTGTGTCTGAGCCAGTCTTGAAGATTTATGGGGAAAAGGATTTCTGAGGGGTGGAGAGAAAGAGATTTGATGGTCCATCTATCTCTTGTGATGGTGCTGACCACATGGAAATTGTGGCCAAAGACAGTCGTCCAGATAAAAAGGAAAGCACTGAGTGGATGAAGGGGAGAGTAGAGCAGGGCTAAAGAGAAACTACATCAATTTGACAATAGGACGTTAATGGTGTTCAAATTCTAGTTCTCTGATCCCCATCTCTTCCTCCTTGTGCTCTTTTGTGGATGTGGATGGGACAGTCCTGGATCCTCCTCCTCCTCTAAATGGTCCACTCTCATCCTCCCATAATGTAATGTATGAAACAAGGGAGCATACGTTTTAAAAAAGATATGGAGGCTAGTCCTTGTCATGTCCTTTGTTGAGCCCTTTGCTTCTTGTCAAATTGAAGGGAGGAGGAGGAGAAAAGCTTTAGCCTTTCGTCCAGAAAAAAGGGTAAACAATCAATTCTGTATCAGATACAGCATAATCATTCCGTTCCGTCTGTCCATACCTTTTTTCCACAATGAAATGTTTATAGTTTTCTTTCCCCTCCCTCTATTCTCCATCAGCCTATAATATTTTAACATGGCATGACCACACTATTCTCCTCCAAGCTTTTATTTTCTCTCTCTCAAAAAAAGAGACTTGTTCCGGGGAAAAACTATATTATTTATTGCCACGTCATTTATCTTGCGCGCGTGTGGGGTGTGTTTGTGTGTGGATCCTCATAGAATTATATTTTTAGAAAATATCGGACTTGAAGGGAAGAACCAGCCTTTTTTCCCTCCTTCCTTCTACTTCCTCGGGGTTTGGGGTTTGAGGGCGGTTAAAAAAACAGGAGAGATGGAAAAATAATGGCATTTCTTTCCTTCTCCTCCACCTTCTTGCTTCATTGCGGCTAAGTCTCAGGAACCAATACAGGAGGCCATGACTATGACTCGGACTATGACTTGACTTGGATCGTTGGAACTACCATTCAAAATACACGGGTTAATTTTTAGGGTCTCCGTGTACGTGTTCCCAATAATTTCTCCCCCTCCGAATTCCACACGCGCGCTCACACACACACTCACTCCACATATGAGAAGCCCAAGAGTCAAAAAATACAATCCTGGATATTGGATATTGTGGAAGGGAAGGTGGACGAAAGGAGAGTAGTAAAAATGAAGAAAGTTGGTAATAAACGGACTGGATAACGGCGGTTGTCTCCAATTTCCTCGGAAGGAAGGGGCCGTCGATTTCGCCATCAATTTGATGGGGTACAATAAATGTGATATATACTTACACAGGATGAAGATGAAGGTGCCAGGGAAATGGAAGATTAGACTTGACACGGTTCAGTTGAGCCGAGTAAAGAAACAATAGCAGAAAGAGGAAGAGGCAGTGAAGAGGAAAAAAAATGTCTGAGGAAAATATGAAGGGAATCAAAATTCATGAAGGGAAATCACAAGTCTTTCTCTCTCTCTACACCGTAGTGGAAGGTTCAGGGTGTGTCAGTGTGGACTGGCCCTCGCTCCCCTGCACACTGTGGTGTCTGGTCGGCATTTAATAATCCCAAAGAGAAGGGAACATGTCATTCCTACTTGGCAAGGGATGGTGGTAGTGAAGCGGAAGAGTGAGGCCAATATTTTATGTAGTCTCCCCTTCTCCGGCTTATACTCCTCCGCCCCCTTCCCCCTTCCATCATATCATAGAGCAGTCAAAGAGAAAGTAAAGTAACATGTAACAAGGGAAGGCGACAGAGGGCAAGGAAGAAAAAACGTGGAGAAAACTGCGGAGAAAGAAAAACTGAGAGCCATGTGTGTGTCCAGAGAGAGTCAGAGTGAGGGGGAAAGGAAAAAGTTAAAGCTGCGTTGAATGGTACATTCCATGCCCCAAATGGACCATTCGACACAGAGAGAGTGAGAGAGTTTTTTTTGTACTTGGTTTGTAAGAATTTAGGATGTGGAGAGACTTATGAGTAGACCTCGACATGTATTACAAGAGAGTGTATGTAAGGGGGCTACATGAGGAGTGATATAGGAAATGTAGTGAATCAGCAATTACAATATAAAAACAGTGAGCATGTTGAGTAGAGTGGAGAAAAATGGAGAAAGGCTTCTGAATCCGTAGTCAGTATTATATCAAAAAAATGTTATATTAAATATATGGCAAGCTCAAAAAAACACATGCATAAATATAGAGCGGAAGGTAAGGGTATATTGTGTGTGTGTGTGTGGGAGAGAGAATAGAGAGTGGAGAGAAATAATAGAAGAGTGGAGGCGATGTAGCAGGAATTCCCGTTCAAAGCCCACTGAGACCATTTCACCCGAGAAGAAAGAGTCATTGACTGACCCCGGAGGAATTGAATGATGTGGATTGTGGATGTGGCCAACTGACGGTGACTCTCTCTCTCTCTCTCTTCTCATAGCCCAGCTTTACGTAGAATACACACACATACAAATATCGTTCCAGGGTGTCTATACGAGGACACGCACACACTGTGTGTAGCAAACATGGTATGTAAGGTTAGAGAGAAAGGGAATTTCTCCATGGCCACAAGACCACCACAGCTGACTTGAACCGGGAGAGAGAGAGAGGCAGCGGAACCAGAATTGGTTGGTTCCCGGTTATGAAGTCGGCATTCTTTTTTTTCAAAGAAAATGAAGAAATGAAAAGCCTCCTTTCGTCTCTCTCTCTCTTACAAAGTGTTCCTGGATATGAGGGCACAATACAAATCCTAATAGATATAGTAGAATGACTGGTCAGTCTTGTACACACACACACACACACACACTACACACACTGCAGAGGATATTGTATGGTGGGGTGAAGCAGTAATTGAATATATGCAGGTGCAGATGTGGGAGATTGTCGAAATATCCCATGTTCAGCAGTTCCAGTCATGAAAGACCTTGAGACGAGACAAGACATGGAAAGGAAGAAATGAAGAGGAAGAGAAACGACGAGGAGAAAGTGAGACAGAGTGTAGGGAGAGAACAACTTTAGATATACCATATCAAATAAATATATATTGTATAGTTGGGTATTTCCGGTGTGTACAGAATTAATATAAAGAATTTTTTTTCGAAGGGATACAACTGCGGGTGGGTATATATGTTGTATATCAATCTACTATCTTTGTTCACACAAAAAAACGAAAGGGGGAAAAATATTTGAGTTGGAACGTGTACGAGTTCAACTGTACAATAAAATGATGCGGCCAGTCAAACCATACACAATTTTCTACACACACACACATACACACAGTCAAGTGTGTGTGTGTAGAGGAGTCTACAGTTTTTGTACATGTGTGAAGAAGGATAGGGATGAAGACAACTTGTTTCCCTTTTTATCCTGTCAGTCGTTCAATCTCGTTCAATTTTCCATTTATTGTAACAGCACATGCCCTTCCCAGCTCACCTATTCAGTCGAACAAATTCTTTCCATTTTACTCCTATAATGTTTCGAATATTTTCTTATTTTTCTCAGCACAACTAGACTGTCGTACACTTTTTTCTGGGGAACAAACGAAGTTTTTACAATTTCCATTCCTGTCTCCCTTACCCTACATCTTACCTAGTATGTTAGATAGCTATCTATACAATTCTTTTTTTAAATTCAAGTCTCTGAAATCTTGTTCCTTCACTTCTTCTCATCTCCAATCTTTAGGACTCCCATCATAAAGATCTGTGTTCTGTTCAGCTTTCTCCTTTATTTTTACAAACTCATCCCGTTGTGTATGTCCTAATCGAATCAGGGGGGATATTGGCTTTACCACCGTCCGCTTTCTCTTCTTCTTCTTATCCTTCGACAGATTGAACTTTCTACTTTACGACTCAAGATTCATCACATCCGATCCACTCTAATCCTCATCTTTATTTCTTTATTGTACCCCCGGTGTGACGGATTTAATTTTATGAAGGCACAAGGATGAGAAGAAGGGAAGGAGAAAAAAATCTGCAATTTATGATCCGATTTTTTAAATCGATTCTCCTTTGATGATGAGATCAAGTCAAAAACCAAACACGGAGCAGCTATTCCAATGTATGTAGTATCTATCCTTGTATGTTTTCTTGGTCGACTTGTCACACAAAAAAAAGTTCAAGTCTGTTCTTACAAAACTACGCCTAGTATTATACGAGTATTTTTTTTAAAAGAAAAGTTCTTTGGAATGGTATTTTTGTAAAGAATTTTGTAGATAAACTTATTCATACACATCATTGTCAAACATTCATGACAATCAAAGAGTGGGAGTCTGAAGAATTTATTCTTCATATCCCTTCTTCTGATATTAAAGTCAACCTCCTTTTCCTTTTCTTTCTCTCTCTCCATCCTAGTCTCTTGGCATCACACTGACAGCATATCTTATTAACTTTACGTTGAACCCTTGAAACTTTTTTCCCATTTATTTATTTCCACGTAGCACCCACACACACTATCAGTTGGTTGTAGTAGGACGTTCAGCCAAGAAATTCTTTTGATCTGGAATGGTAGATTGCACACGAAAACGCACTTGGGTTCATATACAACAAAAGGTAGGCCTAATTGAAAAAGAGAAGTTTATAGCAGACTGAAAAAAGAACCCACTTCTCCTCCTTTTCTGTCCACTGAGCCACAAAGTCACACACACACAAACTGCTAGCCTCTTGTTCAAGTTTACTTGTCACGCTAATACTTTTATTACCAGTTTTAATAATTTTTCCCTGAGACTCTCATGTCATAGGATTTTCCCTTTGAATCAAATCAAATTCCACATTTCAGTTTCCGTGCAAAGAGTATTTCATATTATTATTATTATGATCCCCATCATCATCATAAATAGTAGTAGTCAATATTACAAAATCTTAATCTTAAATACATCAATTACATAAAGTACGAATCAAGACTTAAGGTATCATGTATAAAATTAAATTATGAAGCAGGACAAACTTTAGAAGCTTAGAAAATTTGTTCTGGAGACAAGGATTCCAAATGCGAATGATATAACATGTTCCTCCGTGGCAGTCTTTTTTGAACCTTCTCACCTGAAAATAGAATTTAAAAAACATGATGAGTCAATGTAATAACAACAACAATGATGATGATGATAATCACTCAATCATAAACGAATAATATTCTTACTTTTTTCTTTATTCAAAGCAGCAGCTTGTTTAGCTTTCAGACCACTCAACAATTTCCTTGGCTCACGACTTCGTGGAGAGACCAAATTCAACTTGGTCATAACTTGTTCCTGACTGTCTGGGTCATCATGAGTTCTCAAATGTCTTTTCAATGTATCAGGGTATTCAAAATCCTTATTGCATTGAGGACAGATATGAGTTTCAATTCCATTTAAATTGTCAGCATGATTGTTGAGTCGGGCAGTTTCCGAGTCCATGGCAGTAGAATTTGGTGGAGTTCCAAGAGTAATTATTTTATTATTGGCCTTTAACATCTTATGGCGTTGGAGATCTTTTCGTGATGAGAATGTTTCTGGTGTTGGACAACAATCACAAGGAATTCTTTGTGCTACTTTTCGACCTGTATCTCGACCTCCTCTCTTCAATTTCTTGACAGAGGAATCGTCTTCACTACTACAAGGCTCAGAACTAGTATTATCATTCACTTTGTTGTTGTTGTTATAAGATTCGGTAGTTTTCTTCGTAGATTTGTCATCAGTCTTGACATTCTTTGACTGTGAACCTCTTTTAAGCAACACATAAGGACCTGGACCCAAGATTATTTTCTTGGCAGATGGTGGACTAGAGTCATCCTTCACACCATCATCTTTCTGAGGGCTAGGAGTCCTTAATCTTTTGACTGTCTTCTTTTTGCTGTTTAATCATAAATAAACCGTTCACAAATTACAATTCATGTCATACATTACTAATCCACCTCAATAACACAATAAAATGACATTACTACATCCAAAAATTGAATTTACCTTTGTATTTTTGGGTGCTCAGCTTCCCTGTGTTCTTTTCGTTCCGTTGCCGTTTGGAAAATGCGAGTACATTTTGAACAGGCAAACCACAACAATGGAATACCCGGATTTGTCACACATGCAGGGAGCACAGTGACATTCTTGTGTAGTCCCACAGGGATGACCAACCTTGGTAATCCGTTCATTTCGTCACCTGGGTCTCGCGAAGCAAAAACGGACCGCGAGAAAAATTCAAAGTCTCTTGACGCCGCTTGAAACTCGCACCTAATAGCATTCCCTTTCATATTTCTACGTGAATGAAGGATTCTCTCATTTTACCTACCAAAAGTAATAAACAAGGAGAGAAAAAGCAATCTCGCAACACAATTTCTTGGTTGGAATGAATGCGGGAGCTTAAGGAGCACAGGGGGAAACAAGTAAATTAAAGGATAGTCCGGGCGTCAGTAATCATCGGTGCGAACACACTATATAGTAGCCTTCGACCAAAGAGAGGAGGATATAGACCGAGAAAGCCACATCCCGCCGCCATGGAACCAAAGAACGTTTTCAGTTAATGAGTGACTATTTGCTCTTCCCGTCTTTCAGTCTTTTGTACAAAATCCTTTAGCTTCTATCCCATTAGTCTCACCATTCTTCCTCTCTCCCCTTACCCTAATTCTCTTTCCATGAACACTTTGCTCCGAAAAAAATACAAACGGCACCTCATAATATTAGGTAGTTCATCCAGAGGAGGACGCCATTTAAAAATACAAAAGCTCACATTTCTCACTTGTATACTAATAATATTCTCCGACAGAGAGATATGATAAACAAACATGTCTTGAATGAACACAGAAAATAGGACAGTAATTTATGAAATATTTCTATCCCTCTTTTTAATGTTTGTTATCACTGACATTTGATTCTGCAAAGCTTTTCTAACCCTGTCCTATATTAGCTATAAAACTTTAAAGCACTTCCATTTTCATGTCTGGGGTGTAGGAGGAGGAGGAAGGAAAGAAATGGTGGTTTCATCTTTCCACTTTGAAGTCAACACAGTCTCAAGTTTGTCATTCATGTTCATTACGTATGTATGATAATGTGTCCAAAGTCAAAATGCTTGTTCTGCATAGCCCTCTATCTCTCTATCTCATCCAGGAGTCTACGACTCTCCAAATAAAATTAGTCATACTGCTCTGAACAATTAGAAAGAAATTTTTGAGTTCATCCCTTAGATGTAATTTGTGTCTCAACGTGTGTCTGGAAAGAGAGAGAGAGAGAGAGAGAGTCTTTACGTCATCTAAATAATTGTCAATTTCCAAGTTGAGCTAAAAGGATTCGGTCAAAAAAGGGTGGGGGTGGAGAAAAAAAAAGTTGTCAACCGTAATTGAAGAGAGGAGGGAATACTTAATGAAGACGTGGAGTAGACGAGACGTTTGGCTAATAAAAATGGAAATAGGAGGAGTGTATAAAAAATAGTTAGCTTGTTCAAGCACATAAGTTGGAATTTTGATAATATTTTATGATCACATCCGCTACATATCATGAAAACTTTTACTTTGACACACGACACACACAAGTAACATGTATACTTTACGCTTCTTCCTCTCATCATACAAGACAGCGTATAATAATCTTTTGTCGTCATGGTCGTAAAGTTAACAAGTACTAAAATGTGACACACACACACCGTAGTGGTGGTATGAACCTCTCCTTTCTCCTCTTACAACTCCAAGTCTTTGTACAGTTTGAGTAATAAGGTAGTACGAGTCATGGTGTCGTGTCAACCTAGAGTAAATTAAGTGTAATATGACTTGACGTTGGCTCTGATTTGATTTCCTCCTTTCCTCTCTTCTTCCTCTTCTTTCTCCTACTCTTCTCAACACTTTGAAACTCTCTTTTTTTCATTCCTTCCTACAAATTAACTTTGAGAAAAAGTTTCGCTATAATATCATGTCATCGACTTTTTTTGAACATCCCGTCTCTAAAGAAGAATTTCTTTTATACCCTCCTTCTCTCCCATCTTCTGCTTCACTACTTTTTAATAAATATCCTACTCTATCTCTATTGGATTTACTTGAACCATTTTCACTCTCGAATGGAAAAGTCCAGGTCTCTTCTTCTTCTATTAAATTCTTTCCTAGTTTCCTAGTACTAGACCTCGTAACTCGTGATATTTGGTTGAGTAGTCGACACTGTTCAAACAGACTTGATCTATCTAGACTGTTGGTCCATCTTGAAAGCAATTACGGGGAGAACTCTGACTGGTCTTGAGACAATAAGAGCATTATCAAATGATTTACTCTCTCTCTTACCCGGGTCTACCACACCGTCTCTTCTCCATGATTCCCAGCTTTCACGCCTAATTAAATTGTCGAGCTGAGTTCCGAGTCTTGAGCGTGTGCTAATTAATAGGGTTTGAATCCAGTCATCATACGCCAATGAATTTCATGCCTCGCCAACTAATTTTAATGTGGAACAGACACACACGTACACACAAGCACACACACACACCCAAAAGTCTCAATTCCCAGAGCACGGAACGTTTCAGTAACGCCAGCAGCATTTACCTTGATATCCTGATTGCATAATCATAACTGTGTGTGTGTGTGTTGGAACAGAGAAACTCATTTCCTAGTCAAAATAGTAATTTCTTCTCTCCAGATTGATAATATCTTCAATGTACCGTACATCATTCAATTTATGTCGTCAAATATAAATGTGTACAAGTTTAAATCACCGGTTAATGTAATTACACAATTTTTCAAACAACATTCCGAAAAATACACACACTATTTAACAGGGCATTGTGACAAAATCCCACTCTCCACTCTTTCTATTGGAGACAAAGTAGATGGAAAGATTTTGCAGTGGGAAAGTTCGTCACCTTCCCTTTAGTCCCCTCCAGTGAGAATGACATCATAAATAACTCTTCAAGACGATTCTCAGGATATTCCAAACTCACCATCAAGAAGAGACTTTCGTGACTCTTTCCAATGAAATATTCAGTGGACAATCTTCCGTCTCATCTGCACACTTTGCAATTTTCTGGATAACGTGTCCTCTCCTTCCCACAAACACACACACGCCTAGTTTCCCCTTTCAAAATGACAATAGGAATAATCATCCGTAGGGAGAATTTTTGTGCAGGACCATTCATGTTCAACAACTGTCAAATTTGTGCAAACAAATGGAGGACTATCCTCTCAAGCACACAGAATAAAGAATCCTTTTTGAATGGGATCGTAAATCGTAATATGAATTTTGGATTATTGTCAACATTGTCTTTTTTTATTCTAAAAAACTTGAACCTTCCATCTTCATCTGCTGTCAAATTTTCCACATGAAACCGTAATGATTTTTTATTTCATGCCAACTTTATATTAACTACATTTTCCTTGATGAAGAACCGTGAAATTTTTTTTAAAAATCCCAATGAAATTTTTCCAACCATATTTTTTACAGTCGCTTTATTCTTTATCCAAGAAATGGCTGCAGAGACACATTTTGTACTGTACGCTGTAGGGATGATGAAGGAAAACTGATGGAGTGTAACGAGAGAGACATGAGAAAATCCACTTCGTCAACAAAATGTTTAAAATGGGACAAAGTAAAGTAAAGAACGGCACAATAAAATATTGCTTTTATCCTACACAAAATTCTCCGCCTCTTTGTCTTTGTCTAAGGGGAAAGTGGAGAGAGAAGAAGAAAGTAGTCGATACACGGATCCAAAAGTCTAACCATACATTCTTGGCTGGATTTTAATTCAAGTCTCAACATTTTAAGCTCCTCATTTGGATTATCTACACTATCTGTACCCTCCACTCTGTAGACAGTCTATAATCATCCGAGCTTGAAGAGAAAAGGGAAAGGGAGGAGGAAAGTTGAGAATTGTGTGTGTAGTGTGGTTCCTCCCAGACCCTTTTTGATTATATTTTTCCAAATATTAATTCATTCTCACAAGATTAAAATGTCAAGTCATTCTTCCACGACTTTCTCCCTCCTCCTAATTCCCCTCCTCTCTAACTCTCTACACAGAATACCCTGTGTAGTCTGTGTCGGGATACAATAGTCGGCGAGAGAAATTCATCAAGCAAGAAAAGAGAAAAAGTTAGGAAGAGGATACATTATAAAAATGGAAAAGAAAAACGAAGGGTAAGAGAATCACCAGTGCATGTCAGGATGGGGGAGGGTGGAGGAAAATCCGCTTAAAAATTTATGAGGACATGTACAATATATCGTACACACACAATATTATATAATATGTACAGGAATACTGTTGTAGACAGAGAGAGAGAGAACTCTTTGACATTTTATTTCATTCAATTGCCACATCCTTTATTTTATTTCTCCTCTTCTTCTTCTTCCCCACTTTCTCTTGTATTTGTAGGCTCCAGTCTTTCCCTTTCTCCAGAGTCAGACACTCATCGTGTCTCTCCAGTGTAGACTTTGTACAGAAGAGAAGGGAAGAAAAGGAGAGGAAAGGATTTGGCATCCAATATTTCACAATCTTCACTCTTATATTTGCCATTTTTCACGAGGAAAAAATATCCTGTCCCTGACATGACGTTATATCAAAAGTTTTCATGGATTCTCCCACCCTTGTCTAAATGTATTGGCGATGACGGTGAGGAGGAGGAGGATCCATTGCATTGCTCCAATATCCGAGTAGTACATATCCAAGGCGTGCAAGGAAGGGTAGGAGTATGACAAGGCCATAATCTCATGGGCCGTTTACTCCGTCTCTCGTGTTGTGTCTGGAGGATGATGATGATGACGGTGTGTGTGTGTGTGAAGGATGATAGAGCCATTGTTCAGGGTGTGGAGACATACGACGAGTCCATATTACACGGGCATTGACTAATACTCTTTTTTGTGGGGTTGGACAGGGAGCGGAGGAGGGACGAGCGTCTCCTTGACGAATGCCCAGGATCAGTGCAACAAGACGGTGGGCATTTATGAGGAAGTGACGAGTCCACAAGTGACAGCTGAAACTTGGGGAAAGGTGAACTTTCACTCTCATATAATATCTTGTACTGTATGATATTGATCCAAGTTTTCATGTTAATTACCATTACCTAATTACACTTTCTCTCTATTTACTCTAGCCTATGCTGTGCCACTACAGATTTCGTCCTTTCCGTACGAATCTGAGGGACTGGGTGCTCCGGATTCGATTCACAAAGTTCAAAGTGGGACGACTCATCAATGACTCCTACTGTGAGAATGGCTACATTCAGGTTAGAGTCTAATGACACCTAATATAACCATATAGTGCAGTAGTAGTAGACATTTTTTATACAAACTTTTATATAGGGATAGAAAAAATTTAGAAAGACAGCTGTGGAGGAGACTGAGGGGTGGCTGTAAAAGGAGAAAGTAGAGAGATGGTATTGTACTATAACTATGAAGGATTTCCAATTAATCATTCTTATCCAGTTCTCTCTCATCCGTCAACTCTGTTGGGTGATGGGATGCTTGTTCCGTTTTTGTGAGCTGAATTTTGAGTTAGGAAACCCCCCCCCCCCCTCATTCTTCTTCACTTCTTCGTGTGTCTGTCCTGTCTCCCTCCTTGACTGATTCTCAGTCTCGAATTTCCAGGCTCCTCAAAAGTGGGCTGTAGACACACACACGGGACAGTTTATAATGAGACGAGATTAGAACCCAACGCCCTGACACACAAAATAGGAGAGAATAGGGAAGAGGGAAAAAAGTGTACAAATCAAATAAATTAGAATATGACTCCATATCACACCATTCCGTATTGTATATGCATATACACGAATAGTGGGCAAGGTCGCGATGAGGTAGAAAGTCTCAAGTAAAAGAGAAAGTCCCTGTCATTCTCATTAATTATTCCCAGGGAGGGAGATGGAAGAGCGGCGGAGAGGAGACAGGAAATGGAGTTCGTCTCCTCCTCCATCCCCTCCTTTTCTACATCATGGAGGAATTTAAGGGAATGGAGAAAACTGTATGAATTTGAATTCCAAATAGGCCGCCACGATGTTCTGTCTGTCTTCAAAATTCCTTTCATTCAAAAAGTTCACTACTTCCCGTTGTACTCCATTCCTTTCTCCGCACAATTGAAGACTTAGGGATATGCGGACAGTTTTGCACTAGCCTTCTTCTGCTTTCCTGTTTTCTCATAATTTGATTCCAAATTCCAGCTTCTCCTCCTTCTCCTTCAAATGTGAGCAATCAGGGTTTTGGAGAGTGGCGAATAGAGAGGGGGAGGGAAAGTTTTGAAGAGCGTCAGATCATAATGCAATAAATGATGTAAAATTGACATTGTTAGCAAACATTGGAATCAAAGGGAGTCGACGGTAATTTGCGGGTTGGAGGAGGAGAATGCGGGTAATATTCAAATTCAAAAACGTTCCTTTTCCTTTGCTATGGTTATGAGCACATTGCCACGAAATACGGAACACACACACTACACACACAAGAGAGTGAAAGAGAGATAGGGAAGGGAGTGAAAGTGTAGAACAGGAGTTTAGGATGAGATGAAATCAAGTGAAAATTTGTTGCAAAGCCACTATCTAACCACCATCTCCTCCCTCTCAACTTTTCTACAATATGTGTCTCCTACCGTGAGACCTGCTCTTGAGGCCGGGGCTCCACAGGGAGTCGACCCCTTAATAATAAATGACAGTCCCAGTCTCTGTCCTATTTGTTTTGTGGGGGCGAGGGAAGTCTGACAAGTGAAGGGATGAGTTGATTGAGGAACAATTACTTTGGAGTTAGGGAAGGAGGAGGCTGGAAATTCCTCGTTTGTGGTACACACACAAGCTGTTTCGGTTGTACACGTTCTATACTGGGTTGTATGTGTACTCTAAGGATACGAAGAAGTCAAGTGTACAAGCCACTATTTGTTATTTGCACTGTTAAAATCCCCTCTCCTCCTTATCCCCAGGTATTTCATGTTTATTCATGATTCATGATATGCCAAGACTTTCAACCAAGACTTCCATGTGGTACTTCCCTTCGTCTTCCTCTCTCTCTCTACTTCAACTCTCTTAGTTTAATTTCATGCAAAATTTGTTGGAGAGTGAGCAACAGAGAAAGAGAGGGAGAAGAGGCCTTTCTCAAATGGTAGAAACAAATAAATTACAAAGTAGGAGAGAAGAGGGGAAAGTCTTGAATTAATGGAAGCACATATGTATTAGTCATTCCGAATGGCACACTCCCAGTCGACGCCTCTTTAAAATATTGCTCTCTTTACTCTTTGCTAGCTCAAGCGTGTATACACACAGACACACACACCACCATCACCCAAATCTACTCCTTCTCTCTTTGAAAAGGATGAGGCACAACAATTTCATTACGACACCAGTTCTTCTTAAGACGTAGCTCAAAATTTCAAAAATTTCTTTGATTTCTCCGAGAGTGAGAAGCGGCAGGCTTCCTGGGTAGGCAGATAATTTTTTCTTGTGTGGCACACTTTGCTCACCCAGTGGAGTGACTTGTTCAAATATACCCACTTTCTCCGCTTCTCGGGAGAAACTTGAGTAAATAAGTCGACGACACTATTCTGCCCATCACCATTTAGATAGTTAATGGACTTCAAAACTTACTCTCTTCTCCCATTCTCTCATACTCGTTCAAAAAAAACATAGTCATTTCCTGGAGTGAAAGTCCCCAAAATTATCGATTGTCATCTGACGGTTGAGGAGGAGGAAGCGACAAAAGCGACTCTTCTTCTACGATTCAAATCCAAAGTTTTTTATCTCAATCTTGAGCCAACTGGAGCGGACGGGAAGAGGAGGAGACAAGCGAGAGGAATAGAGAGAGAGAAATGGGAGTTGGAGGAAATGAGAAAAGGACATGATGATCAGAAATTTAAATACATCCTTCTCCTCATTCAACCCAATGGCTTTTGTCTCTCTCTTAATTACCTTGTTTCATTCTTCACCCCTTCCACTTGTTAAAAGCCTCTTCTCTTCTCCACTTTCCTCCTTTCCTATTCAACCTTTTCTTCCTTCTAAATTCTGAAGGAAAGGGAGTGAAAGGCGCCTTGGAACAATTCGCAAATGTTAAATGCCTCCTCGACATTGAAGCTTTTAGTCCTTTCTCTTCATTGTGTAGCTTGTCAAATGCGTCATACAAAATGGAAAAGGAGAGTTGTGAAAAGCGATCGTCATTTGGAGTCACTGTCCCATATTTTGAGTCTTCTCCTCCTCCAAAATTACATTTCACTTTCAAAGTGTACAAAATAATTGTCATCAAAAAAAGTCTCTCTCCTATTCTGGTTGTTGTGTACAAGTATAAAACAATTTTCTTTACTTTCTTCAAAAAATGGCAAGGGGAAAGTCCTAGGAATGATGGAGAAAAGGAATGAAGAGAAAGTCATAAAGAATTTTGAATTTTGCATCCTTTCTATCCATTCTACAGAGTGTGGGGACTTTGTCCCGAGCCATTATCATTGCCATTAATCTGAGAGGAAGGAGGGGAAAGTGCATAAAGTAAAAAGAGGGGATTTTTGGTGGGGGAGGAGGAATAATTTACACAAAGTCACACTCACCACACACCGAATGGAATGTAGTCGGTCGCAGTGGAGCCGAGTCCCTGAGCTGAGCTAAGAGAGATTAATTTATGTGGACATAATAATACATAGGCTATGATCATTCTTCCTCCAGACCTTAACTACCTGTCTTGAGTAACGTGTATACGAAAGCATGGATACAGTGTGTGTGTGTGTGTGGACGGGGGAGCAACATTCTAATCCTGGGGCTCAATGCGTAAGCATGAGGAAACAATTACCCGCATAATGTTTCAGCAGCTTTTTATATCCGCACATTCCATTCCAGCTCCCAACCAAAACTCACGGCCAAAGGCCCACCTCGCAAAGCCCGCCTTTCCTTTATCTATGCTTGTATTTTTGACTAACACTCGTAAGCTCCCAATTTATGAGCAAAAATTTTTGCATACACGTTTTGAATAGGATTACAATTTTTTAAAAATCATGTGAAAGGAAACAAAGCAGAAAACGGTAGTGGCTACTTTCACCCAACAATTGCAGAACTTCCACTTGCAGTAAGAATGACTGGTGAAAGCAGGACTCGTGACTTTCCCTTCTCGTATGCTGGAGGGTTTGACATGAAAAACTTCAGCTCAGCTTTCGACCCCTTTGAATGGGATTGACTGCGAGGAAAGGGATTCACATTATGCGGTACAGAGAATACGGTGTGTTATATAGGAGGCTGTTTGAGATGCGTGTAAATAGGAAGAACGACGCGTTGCATTTAAAAGATTAAAAGTTGAACATGAGGACGAATCATTAGCACTGTACTCCGGACTTGGGGGGTTTCTAGTCAGTCCTCCATCAGAATGCCATAAATACCCAGTGTGTGCTTGTGCGTGGGTGTGTGTACGATCTACTGTGTGTGTACAATCTACTGTGTGTGTACAATCTACTGTGCTATGAAGCAAATCCGGAGAGAATTGAGAATGCAGGGTGGAGGAGCGGATCCCAATTAGAGTAAATAGTTTTGTAAATTACAAATGTCCATCATTAGCCCATGGCCCTTTCTCTTTCCCTTTCTCTCTCTCTCTCTCTCTTGTGTGTAGTTTGTGGTTTTGTTCATCAAATATTTTCTCCAAATAGTTTCCACATCCGCAGAGACTCAAAATTATTGTTACCATCCCATCCCATCCTCACAGATACACACCATCAATAATCACCACAGACTAACGGAAACCCGGGCAGAGGAAGTATAAAAATATTATTAAGAGTTCTGTACAATTAAAACTACCCCACAAAAAGCTTTATCTACATTCTCGGAGGACACAATGCATTAATCCCAGTCCTATTGTGATCCCCTATCCTGTTTCTCCTTTTATTTTTGTCTGTTTTTCCCCAGTATTTGTGATGATCAGACCGGGAGTTGGTAGAATTGACGGGAATGAAGAAACTCTCGGTTCTCGGTTAGGATCTGATGGATGATTTTGAGTGAAGAGAATTAATGGTAGCGGTTGAGTTTTTCTTGGTGATGAGCCACGGATCTGTTTCTCAATTCATGGACAGGATGATGTGATGAGATGAGATGGCAAATTTGCTGATCCAAGACCCTCCTTTCTCTCCGTATCGCGGTGCGTGTGGGTGTGTGTGTCGGATATCAGACATTGTGTGCGGAATTTTTCCACTCTCTCCCTTTTCAACATCCATTTTTTTGCTTCTGCTCTTGTTCTTTCTCCCTAAGAGAAAAAGTAGGGAAAGTGGAGAAAGTAAGAGACAGGCTGTATTTTATCTTCATCCATTAGTTTGTTCCAAGTGCTGTCCTTGCTGTAGAACTTTCTTTCCGGTCCCCCTCTTCTTCTTTCTTTCTTTCTTTAGCTATCCTTACGCATTTCCATCTCATCTGACCTGACTGAGCTCCTTGCTTCTTTCCCCTGGAGACACTCACACAGAAAGGAAGAGAGTGGAGAATGGGGAGACTAATAACGTTATCACGCACTCCTGTGTTCTGTCCCTCCGACCATCCCTTCATCCATCAAATACTTCGACTTTCCACTTCCAGTCACTTTCCCCTGCTCTCCCGTTAATTACCCAACCTCCTCATCTTTGATCACAGGTCATCATCGTCAATCCAATATCCCCCCCCCTCCCTCTCCTCTCACCTCCTTCTCTCAATTTTCCCTTTTCAGAAAAAGTACGGGTGGTCGTCGGAGGAGCTTAAAGAGGGTCATTATATAAATGCGAAGAGCAAGGAAGAAAGAGAGAGACATCCATTGAATTGCAATACTCACAACAGTCCAGAACCCCCTTTAAATGTTTCTATGGCCACTTTAGCTTTATTATATCCCCTACTCCTGGTCTGGTGTACAAAACCCATTCAGACTTTCCCCAAAGAAAAAACTCTCTAATCTAACAAACCGACGTCCACACTTTCTCTCTTCTTGCACATGCACTTTATCCTTTTCTCCACGTTCAGGCTTTCCCCATTACCGATGGGTGTCTGGTCCAAGTTGGGATCAATGCCATTACACAGTTTTTTTATGTGTCCAGGAGGGTATTAGAGGGGGTCTGGGAAAAATTGTGCACAAATTGTTTTGCATTAAAGGAGAAAGGAAGAGAAACAAAGTTTTTTGTGTGTGTACTCAAAGATCAGAGAAGAAAGTTCAAATTGTGAGTAATTTTTTTTCTTCTTCTAAACAGCTAGTTGTTTTATTAGCATACGAATGCAGGGAACATTCTACAGGCTGGACGGAAATGTCAATAAAAAAATTGACGAGTATTCTTTCGTTTGTTCTGTGTGGCTGGTACATTTAATGGTGTTTTATTCAATTGTTAACTATTTGGGCGGAGGATGTTTTGCAAAATGTGTAAAATAACATTTACTCTAGACTGCCGTTACTCTTCTGGGGGTTAGGCTGTTGTCCAAACTTCTCTCTCTCTCTCTCTCTCTCTCTGTATAGTTTTTCCAAAAAGTTTTATTTTTTCGAAAAAGTTCAAAAAGAGATTAGACAAGTTGTCTGAATATAAATTGGTTTTCGCCAGTTCCTTGACTTGGCCCTCCGGAGAAGGAGCAACAGCAGCCACCATGATTCTCTCTCAACTTTTTGAAAATAGGTCACGGTGATGATTAGAACAGCGGTCGACACTCCCCTCCTCCCTCCTCCCTCCTTACCCTCCACAAGTTTTGAGAAACTTGAGTTTTTAGCCGTTCCCAACTAGAATAAAAGTGAATTTATCTCTTCCTCTTCTTGGCAAATTGCTTCGCATCAAAGTATCCATGTACATCCATGTTCCCACTTTCCCCCTATCCAAATACCATCACCTCCACACAACATTCGTCTACAGATACAGAGTGATGAAGTCTGTTCAAACTCATATTTAAATTAAATTAATATTGACTTACACGAGCCAAAATCAATATTTCCTACTGTAGCCCTCATTCCCTTCCTTCCCTCCTGCTCCTTCTCCGTCTCTACCACTAAGAAGATCTAATTCTTGGCAAGGAATTTTGCACATTCTTCCAGAGTATCCAGCAAACAATCGGAAAATATTGGATTGGAAAATCTTTTCCCTGTACCAATAACTCAATTGTTTCGACTGGAAATTTGGACCCTTTCCTCCTCTATCTCCATTTCTCCATGTCAGAAGTTGCGAAGGAATGGAGAGTCCAAGGAAGAAGGGACTGTATACAGGAATATGATGTAGGGACGATTTGCATAATTAAATGTAAAAAAAATTCTGAAACAATTAATTGGTTTAGGTTTAAATGACAAGCAACTGGGAAAGAAAGAGAGAGCGGGAGAGAGAAAGGAAATTTGAATGGGATGCAGGAAGGAATTTTCAGCTGAAAACTGCATGCGAAATTAAATTAGAGAAGGGGGAGGAAGAAAATGATGGATTCGTACCGGAACCAGACCCAGCCACACTGCGTGGCAGAGGCTATGTGAAAATGGAAAGAGAAAGCGGGATAGAGAAAGGGGCTGGAGATTAAAAGGAGAAAACTTTGAACATGTTCAATTCTCCATGTAGACTCAACTTGTCCTGGACTGGATGAGGATCCAGTCCCCTGAATTATTGTTCCACTTGAGGATGAAAGAGGGGGAAAGTGTGGAATATCATTTCCCATCCGCCTCCAACTCTCTCATTCGAAATTTGGATGGTGAGGCGGGTGGTGGGTGAGTAGAAGGACTATGTGGAAAGTTTTGTTGTTGGTGTGTGTGTGTACATGCGTGTGTGTATGTGTGTGCGGTGATGGTGGTTAATGAATTAGCCCTATTGTTTCCCCGTCTCTCATGTGTTGGTATAAATATACAAGTTTATCTGCCCACAGAGATCCCTTGACTAGCTACTTCCATTTTACACTATATAATATTAGTATGATTGCACTCAGTCATCCAAGCACAATTGCCTGGAATTGTTTCTAGCCTTGGCTTCATAAGAGGCACATGGTATGAAACAACTTCGAATTCGGATTCGATTTCAGTGGCTGTACTGGATGGATGACCCTTTCTATCCGACATCCTCTCTCTCTATCAAATTAAACTGTCCACACGGATTACTAAGTGGGCTCTTCAGTCCTCCTCCTCTTCAGAGTGAGAACAGAGAAATGTACTCAGTCTCACTTTCACTGTCTCCCTGATTTTTCAACACACACACACACACACACGGAGTCACGAGAGAGGAAAATCACTTTCTCCAGTACTCGGAATGAAAAAATTAATATTTTGTTCTGTAATGTAATTGACATGAAAGAAATTTCCCACACTTTTCTCCCCCAAAGTTGGTTGTTGGTCAATAAAGTGAGAGGAGGAATTGATATGAACAGACCATGCCACACGCAATAACTCAAAAAGTGTTGAGGAAAAAGAGAAAGCGGAACGGTTGAGTTGGTCCAGAGAAATTGAGGATGAAATAGAACGGGAGGAAATGTGTGGGGTATGAGGAAAGCTCAAAGCCATCTGGTACTTCTGTACGCTCTACAGGACAGCCACAGTTCGGCTGTCCTGCATGGTTATACGCCCATTGACCGTGTGTTCTATGTACGTGTGTGTGTGTGCTGCTTTCACTCTGACCATGTCTCACACACTCCACAGTGGACTCAACGAGCCGCCGGTTCTCTTTCACTGTGTGCGAGAGAGATGGAGAAAGTGTGTGGAAGGGAAAGAAATCGGGGGGTTTTTTGTGACTGGACACGAACTTGAATTGAAAGAGCTTCCAGTCTCTCACCTCAATGAACTTCCCATTGTGGAGAGTGAGGACAGTAAGGAAATTAGGATAGGGAGAAAATTCCCTGGGTAGCGATAGCGGAAATGATCCAAAAGGGAAATAAGTCTACTTTACTCAGTCCTTAGCCGCCGCCGCACCGGTGAGCTCTTCATCGCTCTTTCATCCAAATACACGACACATCATAGCTTTCACTTTCTCTCCTCCCTCCTCCCTTTACAATTCTAGTTCTCAGATTAAGCTTAAGTTCCACTGTGTGTGTGTACATGTACCAGCTCAATAACTCCATTAAGACTAATGCAACTTTGAAAGGTTGGGCTGAGGGAAAGTGCACAAATTTCCCTTCTGTCTTTTTCACAGTTTTCTTCATTTTCTCTGTCTCTCTCTCTCTCGGTACAATCGTCAGATTCCACTTCGCGTCTCCAAAAAAACGGAGCGGATAAAACGGCCATATTATATACCTATGTAGAAAGTGTGTGAATTTTTTTGTCAACTTTCTCAATACTCCTTTAGTCATTTACTGAGCTGAGCTGAGCAAATTTTCTACTGCCTCTTCTAGGCTCCCATTAGGTTGAACAAGGTGCTCGGAAAATGTAAATTACGACAATATTTCACTGTTCTTTGCCTCAATGCTCATGCTACATTCTTTGAACATGGCTGTAACTTAACTAATGAGGATTTAATTGGTGCCACTATTTAAAAAAGAATATTTTCTATTTTTGATATTCTAAGCTGTATATTTGTTGTTTGTAAATCATGGAATCCCAAGAGAAAATTGAAAATGGCGACTCTATTGTTTGGATAATGGAGGAAGAGGGAGTGGGATGAGTGAGGATGGATGGATTCCTTCAATAATTGAATAAAAACGGGATTTTGGGGATGTTGAGCCCCAAAATCTAGAAAGTAGAATGAACGAGATTACAGAACAAAGAATGTGATGCTCTGTTACTCCCCCTTCAGACTTTGTTTACAAACGATAAATTCAAAGTGCTCTACTACTCTCTCTCTCTCTCTCTCTCTCTACTCTGCTCAGATCAAGTTTGGAGAAAGTGCTGCTTACACTCCTCCTAAATGACTACTCTCCAACTTCTACTCATGAGATACTTTTTCCGATAAAGCTTTTCTCTCTTCCCCTTCTCAAATGAATGTTTGATTCAGACATGGATGCACCGAAGATGTGTGTGTGTTGGGGGGGGGAGATCCAAAAGATATTTTGTACAGAGAGAGAGACCCTTTCACTTTCTCTGGAATCATCCCGAATTGAATTGGATAATGATCATGGACACTAATTGTGTACGAGTAAATTGTGCACTTAAATGGTTGTGTTGAAAGTTGATAGGGCGGAGGAGGTTGTTTCAGTATTTCTTTATGGGCCAAGAAAAGGAGGGGGAAAATACCTACACAAGAATTGGAGTACAGGATACACAAGTATCTCTCCTTTCTCTCTCTGGAGAATGTGCCGTAGACTTCCCATGGACATTTAATTGCTCTTCTATTGTGGCCTCCTCCATTCTCTTCATCCTCATTTCATTGTCGGTGGGGGAGAGGAGAAAGCGGAGGAGGAAGAGTTTATAAAAGACACACAACTCTGTACAGAGAGAAAGCTTAGAATTTCATTATGAGGCGGCGTATAAACGCCAAGTCCCTATTTCCCTCCTCTCCAGATTGCTGTTCTGATAAGGGAGTCTAAATTAAATATCCTCTTAAATTACTTTGTGTAACTCTCATTAGAAGGTTGACTTTCTCCCTGCCTTCCTTTCTCTCTGCGCGGAATAAATTTTGCTGAATTATTTGAACGGCTACAAAACTTCACACATGGCACACTTACATTCTCTCCCCAAGCTTTCATCACTTTCTCCTCCATTTTCCTGGAGAAGGAAGTGCTTGAGGTTTTTCACACACAAAAACACAAACATTTTGGGTGGAAAATTGTAACAACATCATTTCGCATGTATTTAATCGAGGTGAAGGAGAGGAATGGAGAACAAACGAGGACAAGACAAAGTTGATAGAAACCACATTAGAATATTTATGTATATTCCAATAATTAATTTGATAATCGTCTTCCCTCCTCCCTCTTCTCCTCCCTTTAACCTGATTACATTTAATCAAAGCCGGATTATGTGGTGAGTGTTTCTCTGTCCTTTGTTTTGCTCAAAAGTTTATCAAACTTTTCACATCCTCTTATAGTCCAAATGTTTCAATTCTATACATAAACACACACTCACACACACACTCCTGTCTCTCTCTTCCTCACAAACACAAACACACAATAAAAGTGTAAGTGTGGGGCTTTAAATCCGAAACTTTTTGTTCCATTCTTCTTCTGCTTTCCTCCTCTTCCATAATACGAAACTTAGAGTTTTGTATTACACAAACACAAACTTTCCTTTCCAGTCTCCTTCTCCTCTTTCTCCAGCACCAACATTTGTACTTAATGTATGCATTTTCACTGGAATTTCTAATGACCATTTGAGCCCACCCATTTGTGAAGACTTGGCGGAGGAAGGATGAATTAAATATTTTTATGCATATTTCTTGCAGAGCCAGTGGCAAAGAGAATGGGAAAAGATAGCGAAATGTGCGAGTGGATTTTTCAAGAGACCAAACATTTAATTATACTAGTTACTCACCCATCCATATCTCACAGACTGTTTGTGCGTGTGTGTTTTGGTGGAGAATGGGATTGAAATTTTGAGACATTTGCAGTGGAAATGGCTGAAGTAGCTGTCACTCGTTTGTGGCAATATTGTGGATGCAGTCGTGCTCAAGTTTGATGGAGTGACAGAGAGAGAGAGAGAGAATTGAATGACCCAGGAAGGAAAGGATTTGGACATTCTAAATGCTCAATGAGGTCATTAGGACGTTCAATAAATTAAGTGCCCTCATCTCTTCGCGAAACAGTTTGTACCGTAACAGCCTTTCTAAACCCTTTCTCTTAACCAGGACTCCACGCTGTGCACTCAACTTTCTCTTCGTTCCTACAACTCCTAGCTTTTACTGTATCCACTTCATTGTTTTATTTACGACTCGTTGTGAGGAGAAAGGAATGAAACTCAATTTTATGTCTTGATGCAAAATACACTGGAGAAACCCTCCACTTTCTCCACTACAATTAAATAATTGTGGACGTACGGTGGAAGTGAAAGGTGTGGGTGGGTGTGTTTATTTTCTACCCGAAGAAACCCACAACTTTGGCCCCTTGAACACGTCCAGGGAATAGAAGGCGTAAGAGATGGGAAAACCGCAGGACGGATCCTACTTGGAATAATGTCCATTGTTTCCATAATAGCTCTCTCTCTCTATTTATATTAATTTAAATGAAGTGTAAAGACGACCGGTTTTAATGACTGTCATTACGATGTCATTAGTTGGAGTAGAGGCGGAGAGAGAGGAAGAAGAGATGCTGGTTGAGAAGAGACCCTTCAATAATTCTCAATCACTCTCGTCCTCCTTTCAGCGGACACACACAGTACACAAGAGAGAGCGAGAGAGAGATACGGGATTATAAAGGGATTTGGAGGGGAGAAAGTGAGGAGGAGATCCACTTGATTCCAATTTTCCGGAATGGAAATAAAAATGTGGGTTCTGCTCGCCATGTTCATTCAGAATTTCTCTTTTTCCCTTTTCCTTCGTGAGAATACAGAGGAGGAGGAGGAGGAGGAGGAGGAGGAGGAGGAGGAGGAGGAGGAGGAGGAGATATCATACAGATGAGTTTATAGATAATACAATAAGGGATGAGATGGTCTAGAGTCCTGAATAAAATCTAATATAAGCTCATTAACTTTTATGAATCTGAATGTGGAGGAGGATGGAGGGGAGGAGGCCTTTATCTCCTCCCTCCCTCTGTTATGTGTTATGTCTATTTTCTTATGACCCTCTTGGATCCTCTTCATGTTTTTGGCGATTTGAGGATTTTCCCTATACTCTCCCATTGCCTTGCATTTAGCCCCAACGCTCAACATCCTCCTCCTCCCCCTTCCATTCATCCTTAAAATCTTCTAGTTATTCCTATTCGGGACAATGAAAATAAATGGAATGGGTCTGGGAGTGAAATGAAATTTTTTCATACATATAATATTATTATGTTGAGAAAGAGGGAGGAGGAGGGTTGAGTTTCCATCTTCCCCTCTTATATTTTATTCCCAACTCCAGTCAGGGAGAACCAGCCATTAATGGCTGGTTTTCGGCCGTTTTTGGCTGGTCGTTTTTCCAGCCAGAAGTGGCTGGATTTTATAAAGAAACCAGCCAGTTTCAGCTGGCCGGCTCGAAACCAGCCTAAAATGGCTGGGAAAACCAGCTTGTTTAGGCTGGTTCACAGCCGTTTTTGGCTGTGTTGACCTTTATAGC